>APFE030458890.1:0-26390 GCA_000404065.3 Pinus taeda
ACACTAACGGAAAAAGTATAGGTGAAGATTTTTTACAGTCAACAGTGGATCTGGGCAGAAAAATCTAAGAAAAACAAATTCAAAAAGGAGAAACTGATAAAAAAGGGAAATTTTCTAAATTTTACCAGGGTACGCAGGCAACCTGTTTAACCAGGTGCATGCCCGCTCTGTGTACACAGATACAGTGCGCAGAAGTACGCACTGTGTCTAACCCAGAGGGTGCGTACTACTGTAAAACAAAGAAAAACTAAGTTCTAAACTGACTCTAAGCTAAGCCACCCAAAAACACAGTCAAGCAACCAAAAAGCAAAAGACATAAGACTCTTTTCAGATCAAAGCAATGATTAAAGGAAAAATCAAACCCAACAATGGATTCCCCAGTGGAGTCGCCAATTTGTCATGCGGAAAGAGTTATATTTGCGGACAAATCTAACCTCCCTAGGAGTCTAAGACTCTCTAGTGACAAACAAACCAAACAAGAGCTATCCTTCTCTAAACACACATTGTTCTATGAGAATTCAAACGTTTTCGATCTTACCTTAGGTCCAACGCTTGTTGTAGCAGTCCAGCCTTGCTGATCCAGATGAGCTCCTCCTTCACTTTCAAATCTGCATACACTAACAAAGCAAACGATTACATAACATCTGAATATTCATCATAAAACAAAGCATGTTCATCACATAGACCAAGGAGTACATGAAATAATTTATTAAGAACAAATCATTGAGAAGAATGGACTCATTTGTATTAAATAATCAAAAAAGGAACCATTACAACCTGAGCCTTGGTGTTGTGCAAGCTCCTCCCAGGGTCCAGCAAGAGATTTCCTCTACTTTGACAAGCTCACCCACTCCCAATATGGCAACAAGGAAGGCTAGTGATCTCTCCTCACAAGTCAACAATGGAAGTCCTAATTCCAGCAGCATTTACCTTTAGAATGTTCAGCTTTCAACCTCCCTTCCCATGGCCCAATGCCTGTATTTATAGTATTCTAGAGGAGGTTATTCAGTTCCAACATCAATGGGATACTCCCTCTTTTGGATGGGGTAGCTCCTCTCTTGATGGGATAAGCTTCTCTATCATAGGGGTGCATGAACCATCTGGAGGCGCTCAATACACGTCAAAAACTCTTCTAGAAGGCTCTAGAAGTTACCACAAGTAACTTTTTAAAGATGAAACTCGGGCCTTTTGACCTTTACAGGGGTACGCACCCAACCTTTAGCTTACAGAGCGTACAAGTACGCAGGTACAGTGTATTTGGAGTGCGTACACGCAGGCAAGGTAGAGAGGACCTGCGTACCCAGAGATAAACATGTTTTTAAGTGACTTTCTCTCTCTTTGAAGTTTTGACATGAAGAGCAGAGGTATGGGGCTTGACAAAGAGGACAATGTGGCTATTGATGAGGCCACACAGACTGTAGATAGTCAAGGTTACAAATTTCAGTGTAACACACCCTGTTGTTACCGTCGGCCCTTTTGCAAAATGGGGCATTGATTATGTGACCTATAACCCTCGCTCGGCCGGGGGGCATGGGTTTATCATCGTTGCCGTCGATTACTTTACTAAATGGGCCGAGGCGATGCCTACACTAACTAATACGGTCACATAGCGGCGCAATTTTTATTCAACCACGTTATTTCGCGATTCGGCGTCCCTCAAGCCATCGCCACTGATCACGGAAAGCATTTCTGGAATCATATGATGACAGAACTAACAACCCAGCTAGGCTTAAAGCACGATAGTTCTACTCCGTACTACCCTCAGTCCAATGGCCAAGTTGAAGCAATCAATAAGATTTTGGTTACAATGCTTCAGCGTACTGCTGGCATGCACAAGTCTAACTGGCATTTGATGTTGTTCCCTACTTTGTGGGCTTACCGAACCTCCGTTAAGGATGCCACTGGTTTCACTCCATTTCAACTAGTCTATGGACTAGAGGCTACCCTTCCAATCGAGTGTGAAATCCCTTCGTTAAAATTAGCTGTCGAGCTACTTCCCAACACCAATCCATTAGAAGAACGTCTCCTTTATCTGGAATGGCTAGATGAGACTCGTCGCCTAGCCAATTTGGCCATCGAAACACAGAAGAAGCGAGTCAAATCTCGCTTTGACCAGACTATACATCCACGTTCTTTTAACGAGGCAGACTTAGTTCTGCTATACGATCAGGAAAATGATAAGCTAGGAGTAGGAAAGCTTGAATCTATGTGGCTAGGCCCTTACATGGTCAAGAAAGTTTTGCAAAAGGGGCCTATGAGCTAATTGATTATGAAGGGAACCCTCTCGCATAGCCCCGAAACGGGCTGTATTTGAAAAAGTACTATGCATGATGCTGGTAAACTTCATTTTGTATATACATGTACTCTAGCAAGTGTGTTGTGTATGTGTGTCAAAATTTTAATAGGCTTGATTGTCGCTTATTGTGTCTTTCGCTTCTTGTGCAGATGTCTAATACGCCTTATATTGGTTTTGCTGATGGTGCCTGTCGCAGTACTCGCAACTTGTCCTCTGCGGCATGGTTGATCTATGATCCTCTTTGTGAGCTGATAGATCTTCAAGGTGTTTGTTTGGGTCGTACCACTAATAATGTCGCCGAATATTGTGCCATAATCGAGCTCCTCACTGAAGAAATTAATCTTGGCATTCTGGCATTGGTGGTAAACCTGGATTCTCAACTTGTCATCCTCCAGCTCAATAGGCGTTATTCCATCAGAGACCATCATATTCTAAGGTTGTATCTACGTGTAAGATTGTTAGAGACGAATTTTGAGTTCATTACATATCAGCATATTCCACGACAATTAAACACACTATCTGATGCATTGGCCAATCATGTATTAGATAGACATTTGCGTAATTTGTAAATAAAACATTATGCAAGAAAGCACATGAAAACACAATAATAAACCATAAACATATGTATATATATATATGTGTGTGTCAAAATGTTCGCGCCCCACGCGTTACATAATCCAAAAAATAATACATGTCTAAAACTCATACAACCGCTGAAAACATGTTCCTCAAAAACATGCAAAAAGAAAACCTAGTCGTCTAATCACGGTGATGCTCATGATAGCATGTCACCGCTCGCACCAAATGTCTCAACAGATGATGGACGCGAGTAGATACTCCCACCGTGTGCCTCTGGTATGCTCTAGGCACGTCCGCCAATCTGCCGTAATCTGGAATACCTCGAGTAAGTGCCTCAAGGTTCTGTACTAGATCGTCCTCACCCTCTACCTGAGGGTCCGCTGCAGGTTGTGCTCTCCGCACGTTATGAGGCAAGTCAGCTGGTCACTCTGCACCAACATCTGTATACATATATAGACGCTGTAAGAGATAGGCATGTATTAACAAAAAAAACTTAAATACATAAAATGTTGAAAAAACAAAGAGTTCTTACCTAGCTCCTCATCCCAGTCCTCTCCGGCTGGTAGAGGGAGATCGGGATCTCCAGTGAAATCCGTGCCCAATAGGGCCAATCCTCGACGAAAATCATCTGGTGACGGAGCCAGATAACGAACTCGGGCCTCCAGGACATCTGCTGGCCCCCTCCTCCTCTGGGCATGAGTTCTGCCCATCGATGCAACCTCGGTTCCCGTAACAATGGATCTGCCACTATACCCCCCTGTACCCTGAATATCGGCAGTTGCTCCAGGAAGAAAGTCACCACGATAGATCCATAACCGAACTGTTTGTTCCCATCACGCTTACACTTGGTAAGCTGCCGTTTGATGTTGGTTGTCACTGTCGTGGCCCAATCAAACAGTGTAGGCTGGAGACACTCAGTGGACAGCAGCAAATTATTTTTGCTGGCCTCGTGGGGCGCCTGTACCCTAGCTGTCCGGGTGATAGTGAATAAGATCACTCGTAGTACCAGGTTGGGCACCGTGTTAATATCTAACTTCTTGCTGTTTGCTCCAAACCGTGCCCCAAGACACACTCGTTCCATCACCTCCCCTATCTTCTCTCCAGAAGGCCGACTACCAGTCAAGATGGGCCGTGCACCTTGCCGTGATTGTCAAGTGATAAAGTAGACATCGGAAACATCTAACTCCAATGTCTGGTCTTTCAGGCGAAATACCTGATCCTCTGTATCCCAAGCATCCATGATGAAACGCAGTAGCTCAGGTTGTGCACGTAAGTATGAGGTGTGGAAGAATTTCTTCAAGCCACAGTCTCTCAGAGCATTCATACAATCATCATCCGCCAATGCCATGGCATCTACGTCATTATGCTCCCGTTCTTTCCATTCTAGAACCATTCTGACAAAACCCTGCAACCAAAGGTGAAATTTCAATCATTAGATCATCGATGAAACCTAAAGTAAAAACAATTTTACAATTTCATCGGTCAAATTGGTAGAAAATTGAGATCGCGAGGTTGGCGCGACTGTTCCTAAAACAGTCACGCCAATGGCGCGACCCCTTTAGGGAAAAAACACCATTGGCGCGGTCCCGCGCGGGAAACTCGCGCCAATGTCGCAACCCTATGAATTTGCAAATCCCCTTGCAGGGAGATGAATTATGGATAAAAATCTTAAAAAATGGAATGAAAACAGAGCTAAGGATGAGGCCTCTCACCTGTTGCAGATGGCGGCTCGAATGATCTCCTGGATTGATCGCAATCAACAGTTGAAATTTGCACCAAAAACCCTCCAATAGTAAACTCACAAGGTAAAAAGTGAAAAGTAAGTTTACTTTTTACCATTTTACTATTTATAGCATTATTTTGACCTAGAAATACATTAGAAATGATATTTTTGAGTATTTTTGGGATATTTTAATGTCGAAGTGGGTTTTACGCTGTTTTTGTATGATGACAGGGGTTGGTGCAACTCAACGCAATCAAACGAGCTCTTTTTCAACTTTTTCAAGCCTGGTAAAACACGAGAAAAGGTTACTTTACGGTCTGCTTTCAGCTCTTTTCCTGACCTTTTAAAGAGGAAAATATTGCCGAGTTATTCCTCTTGGCTCGTTAAATGTTACTAAGGGGCTGTCGTTTTAAGTTCTGTTGTCGACCGTTAAAACATAAAAATATTACCGGGTTTTTGTCGTTTGAAACTCGTTAAAGGTTACGAAATGAAGTGATTTTGATCACTTTTTTTACCTTTTCAGGTCGAAATCACTATTTATGAAAAGTACTCCTCGATCGTAATGGTCGCGAAGTTCTTTCGGGCATTATTTTATACTTTTTCGGGCCCGAGAGACACAACTTTACAAAAAAGAACACCCCTGGAATTTCCTTTTCTGCTGTCTTTTCAAACTCTCTAAACATGAAAAGACGCCGAGTTCTTCCTTTGTCAGACTCGTTAAAACCTGATGACATCAGATCTTGTCGAAATGACACACCACAAGCATATGCTATCCCCATCAATCTTGTTAAAAATAATTGGGGTACTCGCCAGAAATGGTGGGGAAAAACAAAATTTTGGGAACCATAATTATTGTCGTGTCGGCAGTATGTCGCTCTTGAACATGGCATTTCTCTGCTTTCGTGTCAGGGTGGGGATATCTCATCTCATTTTTCACTTGCCTCCGTGGGTTTGGGTAATCCTATTTGACCTCTCATCTGCTCATTGCCTCGTCATCATGACCTCTGATCCATCGATGTCAAATACTGCCAAATCCACTGTTGTGCCACCGATATGTTCAAGAGAAGTTGACCTCTGAAAAGAAACAACCTCCATTTGATAGTTCATACAATCTTAATTCACAACATTGTCTCTTTCTGTCTCGTGTCGATGATGTGGGAAACATTATGGCCCACCTTCGATGAAGATCACTTCCTGTCGAATTCAACTCATTATCCAGGAAAGTGACATAGAGACTCCCTTCCGGTACCTTGGAGCCTGCATGCCTCAGTGGCAGGTTCTTCGTGTTTGACGCGAGGTTTTCATCATTGGCCTCCGATCGGATAACTCTATGGGTGTTCGACACCGGCTCATTTATTTTCACGCCGTAGATTGTACCTATAGTACCTTGAGGGCCATTGTCATTATTGGTGGTACCTCTCGCGTCTGTTAACATCTTTCATCACTGGCTGGTAATCAGACGATGTTCATGCATGTTCGACTTCAGCTCACATGTTCACATGCTTGAACTTGTACTTCTGTTCGGGTCGAGATGGAGCGCAAGACCCTGGATTGTGTCTGTTGTAATCCAGGTGTGATTCTTGATACATGACTCAATCACTGGATGGCTGCGACCATACCCGAGTCAATTCATTGATCCCAACCAGATGGTTGCGTCCATACTACGGATCTAGATTATCATGTACTCTCTTATGGATGGTTGCGACCATACCACGTACATCATGTATTTGAACTATCAATTGTATCTCTCCATGCAAATTCTCAGCGGCAGCTATATATGTTCTTGTAAAGCATTTCACCCCTCTCTCTCGGGCCTCATGCTTTAGGGGGCATCTGTTACACAGTAATTTGTCACCATTGATCACCGTCCCTGTTATCCCTATTTTCGTACATTGGAGGATACATTCCGGGACATGTGAGCAGTGACACAACCTAAAAACATTTGCATTATGTTCCCCTGATTATGTACTTCATGTTCCCTGAAGACACCTTCTGCAAATTATCCCTGAAAAGTGCCCTTTTTCCATTGGCGCAGGTACACAGTGTCTTACCCGCGCCAATCACTGAGATCCTCAAAAGGGGCCGCGCCCATTGGTGCTCTGTCCTAGAGCAACACTCGCACCAATTAAGTTTAGTAATGATTTTTGGCCAACGCGCACCCATATGTTTTTCCTCTCTTATCATGAAGTCCTTTGAGGGAAAAATCCATCGAATAGAGGTCGAGAGTCATCATCTATCCTTGACACCTATCCTCAATAGCTTTTCAGGAGATAATGCCAATCCACAATGGGCATCCTGGTACATTGAATCTTCCTCCCTCCTCCATCTATAAAAGCCTGTCCTCATGCATTAGCCAAGTTAGTTTTTGAGTGCTGGAGTAATGCTAGAGTGATAGCAAGAATTTTAAAGCATAGGGAGGTTATGTTGCCAGAATCCTGAGAGAGAGAAGGTCTATTGCAAGGCATACATAGCTGCTCGCCCAGCCATAGAATAGGTTCAACGTCAGAACCTTGGTTGTATCTTTCTCTACTTTTATTCATTAATAGACGACTATCATTATGGTTCCACTCTTATTGTCTTCATAATGATGATTGAGTTATATCCTTTCTAACTGATATATAATTGCATCTATTGGATTTTATGCTTGTATTTGTGTTGTTCTTTGCATGTGCAGGTGTCCGTTAACGAAGATCGTGGGGATTGTGACCAGCCAGAGCAAAGGAACAGGAGCGACAACTCTTCTACAAGTATTAGCGTTGTAATCCAGGTAGGCACTCATCATCAATCTTTGATTTTCAATTAGGAACCTGCGTGTTAGCGTTGATTGATTGTTGCTAGACCCATGTAAGGCTAGTGGGATCGCCCCTGTCCGCAGAGGGGATTTACCTGTTCAACAGTAAATATCCCTCCCCCTGGTTGAAAGATAACCATAAGTACCCCCGGGAATTGCTCAGTTTGTCTGAAACTTGGCAAGAACCCTCATGCTGCCCCTTCAAACCATCTTGTAATGCACATACTCACTCCTTCCGATCGCAATAGACCCTTGCTGATTTCCTTAACACTCTGCAAATCCTAGTGAGCCATCTCGCGTCGCCATAGGTGTGCCCCATCCTTTGTGGCCCGATGCGATATCGCGATATCGGCGATCGACAGTCACAAGCATCGCATTTCCAAAATAAATACCTTCTCGTTCCCGGCCGATGCAATATTGCAATTGCATCTGAAGAAGTTTATCGCATCGCATTAACATATGAGTCACCCTACCACGTCACTTGGCTGACGTCATCCGCCGTACAGCTGACGTCAGCATCTAGAAAACCGAAAATTCGCGCAAGCGCAAAAGTCGAGCTTCGGAGCTCCGGAACAAGAAACGGAGGCAGTTTTTGATGCGCGATTAGCACGGAGCGCTAATCGCACATCGCTACGAAAAATGAGCGATTTTGATTCCTTGGCTCGTTTTGCACCGAAAAAGTCCAAAATTTCCCAATTTTGCCAAATTAAACCGATTTAAAGACAAGAAAGGACCAGAGACAGAGATTAAAGAGTATTAGATCAAATCTACAGGGAGAAAGCACGTCAAAGAGCATCAGAAAGCGGCGGAGACCATCAATGTAGTGGCAAAGAGTATCAGCGAAGATCTTCATAGTGGCCCAAAGCAGGAGATAATTAAATACCTTCCAGCAAAGTCAAAAAAGAGGGAGAGGCCACTCAAAACTCTCACATCACAGTTATTGCACATTTAACTCGCACCAGAACAGAACTGCAGATCCCAAAGCACAGTTATTCCCGCAGTACTACATCGAGGCTCCAAGGGCCACATTGCACTCCTTTTGATCCAGCTAACTCTGACACAGTTCAATAGATATTTACCTGCATTTAATTTTGGCACAATTTTAGGTTTAGAAAGCTCTTTTTGCAGACTTGTTTTAGGTCAATTGTAACAAATAGTTTGAGATATTTGCACTATAAAGATAGCCCTGAATACTATATTACGGGTTGGTTGGTTGGTTGATTAGTCAAAAAGCTATCTCTAGCTGATTTTGCTCCGGGAGAGACTCGCACTGTAATATCTGATAAGTTTCTATAATAAAGGCTGCTTATGAGCCTTGGAGAACGAATTTTTCACTGTGTTTACTGGTTGAAGAATGATTATGGAATTCTCCTGCTGTGCATAACTCAATAAGTGCTTCTTACCTCTATTTTCATTTATGAATTACGCTCTTAAACAACGGAATGAAAGATTAGCTTAGAGTTTGTTTAAATACACTCTATGCTCAATTTCTATTGTTTCTTTATGTTTTCCTCTGTTTAAGCATAAATATGAATTCCACATGGCTCATGTTTTCCTTAAACCAAGACAGTTATCCAGGGATTCTTCATTGCCCCTAGATAGAGATCATCTTTCCCTCTGTTAAGTTAAATGAGAGATTCTTAAGTGCCTCTCATTCCTTACATATCATTCATCCTTTTAGTCTGAAGATTGTGTTATGAGCAGCTATCCTACTTCATTATTTCTCTTATGACCAGAAAGACACACTGATAATCCTAACCCATGACTCCATGCCCAATGGTTTGAAACTTATCACTTCATAAATTGCCTCTCTGCCTGAAAGCATTTTTCTTCCATCCAAACACAAAGAAAAACCCTTAAGCCAAAAGCTAGCCTAAAATCATCAACAAAGTTGAATCATTAAGAGAGAGCCCTCTCTGATTGCAGGTGGGCTAGAACCTGCAATCCAAAGATTGGTTTGTGGTTACCTCGGCCATATCCCTACATGAGCCTAGGGACAACTTGAGTGATAACATAATGGTGACTCCACTGGGGAACTCCTCAGATAATATCACTAAACCAGTCTGCAACCCCACAGAGGAAGAAACTGACCTTTGAAAGCTTCATCCGACCTGTGGTGTTGTGTTTTTTAGCAAAAGTTCCCAAAAAATAGAGTAGAAGCTGGCTCCTACGAAGCAAATGCTCAATACATGATCAAATCCTGATCCAAATAGCCCAGCTGTTTTTGCAAATCCAAATTTAATTCCTAAGATCATTAGAGAACAAAAGAAAAAAGAAGACCTAACTGTTGCGAGTCCTGAAACAGTTTAGCCAAGTGGTGTTCTGACCCCTGTCAAAGTTTTATTTCGATCAACCCCAAGTTCCCCTGGTTCTTCACCCCCTTCTCCAAGCAGCTCTTCTACACTTCCATCCCATACTCCTACTACCACTACTACCCCTTCTACCCCACTTGTTCCTGTTATCGCCGCTGCCCTAGTTTTTTCGCTTATCCCCACCATCATGGCTAGATATGCGCCCTTACAGTTGCTTGCTAATCCCGGGGCTATGCCTTAAGACTACCAGTCAAAAATTACCTATTTTGATGGCACGATATCTTGCACCGCCCTACAGCATACAAAGAAAATGCAAGATTATTTCGAGAGTTATGAAATTGATGATGACAGTGTAAGAATGAACATTTTTGTCCAAAGTTTGACCGGTGATGTCAGAACCTAGTTTAGGGCACTTGCATCCAATTCCATATTAAACCCTGAAGCCTTATACCAAGCATTTATTAACAGATGGGAGAAAAAGAAAGATCCCCTACACATACTATCTGAGTATGATACTATCAAAAGAGGTCCTCAGGAAACAGTTTTGGATTATTGTGTAAGGTTTAATAATGTGTACAATGCAATACCACAAAATTTAAGACCTCCACCTCATCTCGCTTTATACAAATTCCCGGATGGCTTTGATTCTAAGATGGCATATCAGTTAAGGGAAAGAGACCCTCAAAGCCTTGCAGAAATGCAAGATGTTTTTGTTAGTGTGGAAGCAAATCTAAATGCTAAAAGAAACAGAGCCAAAATTGAGAGAAGAACCACTTTCAAACAAGAACCCTCAGCCTTCGATCAGAAGCTAGATTCGATCATCAGTGGCATCCACAGGCTAGGAGACATAGTAGACAATGTCGAGAGAAAAACTTCATGGGAGGGTCAACAGGAACCCGAACTTCAGAAAAACTCAAAACACAAACATTGGAAGGGCCAGTCCCGACCATGATATTAGGCCACCTTTCCAAGAAAACTATGCTGAGGCATCTACATCCACTGAGCCCACAGATGGGACTCATATGAACTTGATAGATTTAGAAAATTGACAGCAAATCTTTCTTATTAAGGAAGACCGACCATACCTTGATGCAAAACAATTTCACACGAAGTCGGGAGAGTCCTTCGATTTTAAACAAGGTTATGATGCTGCTGTGTACGAGGTAAACAAACAATATAAGTTGAGAACAAGGACCATTGATGTCCATGCATCTACCAGAACAAAAGAGAGTAAACAACCCAACAAAATTAAATACAAGATCACCATAACTCAACCAGCTGATTGCTCTGTCCCAAACCCACATCAGGTAACTGTGGAGGATATAACAGACACACACTCTCGTGTTGATTGGCCTCTACCTCCCTCCTCCCCAAAATAAGATCTGAATAGCACTCCTAAAAATCTTCCCAAAACAGAAATACCACAGACTGTCATACATCATGACATCGACATTCCAAAAGAAAACATAGAGAGTATGCCTGAAAAAGAGAAATTCGCCACTGTCAACACCAAGAACTCATTTGAAAAACCATTCAGTTTAGAAGCGGAGATTGGAAAACTCAATATATCCATTCCCCTTTCATAAATTGCCAACCATGATATATATATAAGCAACAAATTCAAAGGTGACTTCAACTACCAGAGGTCAGGGATGATGTAAACGTTTTAGACGACACCCCTGAGCTGTTGTTTGGTCTAGAAGTTAATGGAAAATAAACATATGGACCTATTGCACATTTTTATGTCAGTCTGCACATACATGACAAAATATTGCATAATGCTATGTTTGACTCAGGTGCCTCACATAACCTTATGCCCAAAGCTGTAATGGAAAGGTTGAACCTCGATGTCACAAGACCGTACAAAGATCTGTATTCCTTTGACTCAAGTCAAGTCAAATGTTTAGGCTTGATTAAAGACCTTGTATCTCAGTCCAATTCCCCAAACAACTTAAAGGAGTAGTAGTGCTAAAATTCCCACAAAGTAAGGGCATGCTCCTAATCCAGATCGGGGAGAAAAATTGCAAGGGTCCTTCAACTCGACCTCTCCATAACCACTATATCTGTCTTTGGGCAACCAAAGAGACTATATAGAGAAACATTAATGAAGTATGTGGTAAGCAGTGAGGAAAAACCCCAAAATTTTCCAATTTACTCAATCCATTCTGATATGGATTCTTTTCTTTTATTTAATGATAACACCAGCCCTCCAAATAATGATAAGCCGTTATCTTTGGAGCAAGGAGATTACATCAATGAGGAATCGGTTGCCAATACCTATGAAATTGTCTCAACAGCCAAGCCAACCAACAAACAGCAAGAAGAACTGTTACACTGAAATTTGTCACCATGACTATCTGCAGTTAATATGGCTCCATCACTAGTCATATTATCCTCCTTGTCAAGCCTCATACCTCTGCTCTTCATGTAAAACTTCAAAAAGAGAGAAAGTCATTTAAAAACATGTTTATCTCTGGGTACGCAGGTTCTCTCTACCTTGCCTGCATGTACGCATCCCAAACACACTGTACCTGCGTACTTGTACACTCTGTAAGCCAAAGCATGGGTGCGTACCCCTGTAAAGGTCAAAAGGCGCGAGTTTCATCTTAAAAAAGTTACTTGTGGTCACTTCTAGAGCCTTCTAGAAGAGTGTTTGACGTGTATGAGCGCCTCCAGATGGTTCATGCATCCCTATGATAGAGGAACTTATCCCATCAAGAGAGGAGCTACCCCATCCAAAAGAGGGAGTATCCCATTGATGTTGGAACTGAATAACTTCCTCTAGAACACTATAAATACAGGCCTTGGGCCAGAGGAGGGGAGGTTGAAAGCTAAACATTCCAAAGGGTAGATGCTACTGGAATTAGGACTTCCATTGTAAACTTGTGAGGAAAGATTACCATCCTTTCTTGTTCATTTGGAAGTGGGTGAGCTTGTCAAAGTAGAGGAAAACTCTTGCTGGACCCTGGGAGGAACTTGCACAACACCAAGGCTCAGGTTGTAATGGTTTCTTTTTTGTTTCCTTAATACAAATAAGTCCATTCTTCTCAATGATTTGTTGTTAATGAATTGTTTCATATACTCCTTGGTCTATATGTTGAATATGCTTTGTTTTATGGAATATTCAGGTGTTATGTAATCGTTTGACTGTTAGTGTATGCAGGTCTTAAAGTGAAGGAGGAGCTCATCTGGATCAGCAAGGCTGGACTGCTACAACAAGCGTTGGATTTGAGGTAGGATCGAAGAACACTTGGTTTCTCATAGAATAATGTATGTTTAGAGAAGGATTGCTCTTGTTTGTTTTGTTTGTCACTAGAGAGTCTTAGACTCCTAGGGAGGTTAGGTTTGTCCGCAAAAATAACTCTTTCCGCATGACAAGGATATACACCATGAACCAACCATATAGAAAGAATAAATGAATCCGACCATATCTTGTAATGCATTAGCAAGAATTACCACTCCTCAAACTCTCAATATAGAAGGATATATCAAAAGAAAAATGTAATAGTGTGGATTGATTCAAGTAGCATGCATAATTTTGTTCATTGTAAGATAGCCAAGGAATTGAATTGCTTCCTATATTCAGCACCAAAGTGTCAAGTTATGGTTACAAATGGAGGAACTATAAATTTCTCTAGAAAGTTCCATAATATCAAGCTAACCATGGGGGAATATGTATTGAATAGTCTAATTCTCTCCATTCCAATGGGTGGTGTTGATGTTGTACTAGGAGTCCAATGGTTAGAATCTTTGAGGACACTTTTAATTTTCAAGAACTTTTCTTGACTTGTTTTTGGGAAGAAAAGGAGGTTGAATTAAGGGCTATCACAGGGAATTTAGGAAAGGTAATAAGCTCTAATGGCATAAAAAAGCTTCTAAAGAAACAATAATGGGGCGTAATTGCACAATTATGCTCACTAGAGGTTCAAACATCGAAATCATATATTTCTCCAGATCTCCAAAAATTCTTGAACAATCATTCCAAGGTATTTGAGACTCCTAAAGGCCTCCCACCTATTCATGATCATGATCATGTTATTCACTTGATTCCAGGAATTTTTCCTCCAAACATTAGACCTTATAGATATCCCTATGCCCAAAATAATGAAACCGAATGTATGGTTGTAGAAATGTTAGAGGCTAGTATAATTCAACATGGCCAAAGTTCTTTCCTTATTCCAACAGTATTGGTGCACAAGAAGGATGGATCATGGCGTATGTGTCTGGATTATAGGAAGCTCAACAAGCTTAGTATTGAAGATAATTTTTTCATTCCCTTCATTGATGAATTGTTGGATGAATTACATGGAGCAATTTACTTCACCAAGTTGGATTTTCATGCAGTATATCATCAAATTAGAATGAAGACTAAAGAAATTTTGAAAACAACATTCAAAAATCACGAGGGTCATTATGAATTTTTGGTCATGCCTTTTGGCCTTACTAATGCACCTTCCACATTTCAAGGTTTGATGAATTCCATTTTCAAACCCTTAGAAAATTTGTGTTAGTATATTTTGATGATATACTATTTTACAACAAGTCTTGGAAGGATCATGTTCAACATGTTGACAGGGTGCTCAAACTATTGGAGGAGAGGCAATTATATGCAAAGTCCTTCAAAGGTTTCTTTGGAATATAGGAGGTGAAATATTCGGGTCATATTGTATCTCATGAGGGTATTAAGATACAACGTAAAAAAAATTAAATCCCTTAAGGAATGGAAAATCCACACAACCATAAAGCATATTCGAGGACTTCTCAGATTGACAGGGTATTATCGCAAGTTTGTTAAGAATTATGGGAAAATAGCAACCCCTCTAACAACATTACTGAAGAAATATGAATTTTCTTGGACTCCAGAAGCAACTAAGGCCTTTGAACATCTTAAAGAGGCAATGTGCAATGCACTAGTCTTAGCTATGCTAGACTTCACAAAAACCTTTATTGTGGAATGTGATTACTCAGGAAATGGAATTGATGTTATCTTAATGCAAGAAGGAAGACCCATTTCTTTTGAAATTCGTTCAATCAAAGGAAAGTATTTACAAAAACCTATTTATGAGAAGGAAATGTTGGCAATATTACATGCACTAAACCAATGGAGACCTTACCTAATGGAAATACACTTCAAGGTACAAACAAATCATGATAATCTTAAATAGTTTTTGGAACAAAGAATATATTTAGAAGACTAGTAAAAATGGGTCACAAATATGTTGGGTTATGACTTTGAAATCATCTACAAAAATGGGAAGCAAAATGTTGTTGCAGATGCACTTCTCAAGAAAGGATGAGGAGGTGGAAGCATTGCTTTATGTCATTTCTATTATCCAACCTGATTGGATAACCGAAGCAAGAGATGAATGGAAGAATGATGAAGAGGTGTGGACACTCATTCAAAAGTTGCAACAAGATCCCAATACCTCTTATGCATTTAGCTTGAAATGTTCATTATGGTACAAAGATCTCTTATATATTTGTAATAATTTCCAACTTAAGTGAAAGATTCTTTTGGAATTGCACACCTCGCCTTTAGGAGGGCAGTAATGATTTTTAAAAACTTACCACAGGGTCAAGAAGGAATTTGTTTGGGATGGCCTTAAATCCGATATTTCAAAATTTTGTGGCAGAATGTTTGGTTTGCCAAAAAAATAAAGTTGAGACAATTAAAACCCCGAGTCTATTTTTTTTTTGACAAAATCGGGTACTGATATATTATAAAAACTTTCAGAGACTGAGTCCTATTACATGGATATGACAAACCAAGGCATTAAGGATCCAAAACGGGTTCACAGACCCTTGATCCTCATTGTTACATAAATGGTAACTAAAATGAAAGAGATAACGGCTATATTGCCGGATAAAAGAGCCTGCCAACCAACAAAATTTACAGTTCATAAGTCCTAGGGGTACTGCTGATTAACTGAGTCGTCCGGGAGGGATTCCTTCCTTGCGCTGGCTCTAGTTGAAGCTTCTGCTTGCATACTTTGGGTAAGAGTCCTGATATGAGCTATAGCTTCCTCAAGGTGGGAGCATCTGTCCTTCAAGGCCTCGATCTTAGCTTTTTGTTTTTCCAGCTTCTTCCTTTTTGATCTGTTGTCCGCATGATAATCATCTTTGAGGTCGTTGAATCGTTTGATGAATCTTGCTATCATGAAGGTGTGTGTTTTGCAGAGAGTGCACTCACTGTTCGTAATGACATTTTCTAAGGGATTGGTAGTAGGCTCCTGAGCTCCCTGTTGTTCCTGTTGTTCCGCCATTTCGCCTAGATGGGAAGAAAAGCCAAAGTGTTGGTGCTGCAGATGGGGGCGGTTTATGGGGATGAGGGTTTCTTAGTTTGTAGGTTCTTAACCCTTTAAACTTGTAAGATTGGTCATTCCTAGCTTACATAAAGAAAGGATCCGGAGAAAAATTTCGAATGGTGCAAGCTCCATAAAAATTGAACCTATCAATGAGACATCCTTATTATACGACTGGCACGAGAAGTTTTTATGCGAAGTTCAAGCTCGTTAAAACTTAAACCTAAGCAATGAGCAAATGTTCCCCCAGAGTTTAAGCTCATTAAAAAATGAACCAACCTCCAATAAACAACCATTGTGAATGCATTATCATCAGCTTTTGAGCCCTGGTCGTCTTCTTACCATCACCTCAACTCTGTTTTAGCCGATCATACACCTCCATTTGATTGTTTACCTTTTTGAGGAACAACTGCGACGAGTGATTCTGTTAGCCATCCTTGTGACACTGCCGTGATTGCAAAATTCCAAACCTTACCTGGAATTAGCAGCTACCCGAAAATATCACTCGTTCCTCAAAAACGAGTCTCCTTTAAGCTCTTTTCATCTGACTTGTAAAATATGAAAAGATTGTCGAGAAATTGGCCTCTCCAGCTCGTTAAAGCTATCGAAAGCGCTATCCCTCCTCTAGATTTTAATCTTTTTGGACCTGAGGGATTATTACACAAAAAGATCGAGCGCTTGTCTTGTTCGGCTTGTTAAAACTATTGAAAATTCATCCCTTTCGTATTTTTATACTTTTTCAGAACTAAGGGATTATATATGAAAAGGATTACTGGAGTTTCCTTTCATCCCTTTTAAAACTCTCTCAAATTGAAAAAGGACGGTTGTCTTTGTCATTAAACTATTAAAACCAATAGCGACAAACTTGTCCATAGAGACAAGAATGAGTTCACTGTCGCTGAGCTCGTTAAAAACATGGCGAAGGGTTTGCCAAAAGGGAAATTATAGAACAAGCATATGTTATCCTCCTCAAGCTTGATAAAAATAAAGAGGTACTGGTCAACAATGACTGGGGAAAATTGGGAAGAAAACTTGAAGAAACTTTATTAGTAGTGAGTTGCTCTTGAACATGACACTTTCACTCCATCACCATGATTGAGTCAGGTTGGGTTATTCCATTCACCCGTCATTCTACCATTGGTCCATCGTACCATCCATCTTTGGGGTTAACGCTACCAATCCATTTCAATGTCGCTGATATGTTCAAGAGAAGTCGATCAGAGAATTCACCAACCCAGCTTGTGTCTCACCCGCTGTGATACCTTCACGCTTCATTCTTTCATGACCGCCACCCTGAACCCTGTATCATCATATCGTTTTCACCTCCACAAAATCATTTGCTCTGTTCCATGTCATAGATATGGGATTCATTAAGGCCCTCCTACGACGGGTCACTTCTTTTTGACGACAGCTCATTATCCAAGAAGTCAACCTAGGCACAACCCTTCAGTACTTTGAAGCTTGCATGCCCCAATGGCAAGTTTCTCACTTCCGGCGACAGGTTTACATCAATGGCCTTCGACCGAAAGATTTTGCGTGGTGTTCAACGCCAAGTCTCATTTTCACACCACGCGAATTGTATTGTACTACCTTGAGGGTCATCATCATTATCGGTGATTCCTCTCGCACCTGTTAACAACTTACATCATTGACTGGTAATCAGGCAATGTCTTTCCATGTTCGACTCCAGAACATTTTTCACATGGATCAACTTGTACTTCGGGCAAAGATTGGATGAGTTTGAAGACCCCGGATCTAGTTTCATCCATCCAGGTTGCGATATATTCAAGAAAGTAAAGACATCAAATGTACATCATTGTTGCACAGATGATCATCTGAATCAAAGGATGATGGCTCTATCAGAATCATCACTCTGCCACACAGACGGTTGTCTGTCCTATGTACATGAAAATGAATTTATAAATTTAGAGAAGAATCTTCGGCGAAAATCACATAGAGATAATTTTGTCGACGCATTTCGAACCAACCAGTGTGGTTCATCATCAGGACAAGTTGAATGAGCACATCTTGCTATGCATTATAAATAGATCAGGGAGAATATCCAGGTAACGGCTAGAATTTGACGAAGAAACGACTAGTTAGACCAAAATATTTATTTATTTAATTGTCAATTTTATTTATTTATTTATTTATTCATTTTTATTCAAATTAGTTAATTCGGTTATTAATTTTCTTATTAAATTAATGTAAATTGACAATTTTATAAATATATATTAAAATAAGTGAATTATCTCTATGTGATTTTCGCCGAAGATTCTTCTCTAAATTGATATGGATCACAGAAGCCTCAATTCAATAAATGAATTTATAAAGCTGAGCATGGGAATGCCCGCCTCAACTAGATCATGAAAATTTTATGAAGATAATGTATTGTATTGTTTCTTATTACAGGTTGCCTTCCAGTTCGAAAAACCTCGGATCCTCATGATAAAGCATTTCACTCGACATCAAAAGATTTTCGACCTCATGCTTTAGGGGGCAATTGTTATAGACATATTTGGGCACTGCAACCCCAATCACATATGTCCATTAAACAAGGCTTCTGAGCCCTAAAGTGTTGTTCATGCCCTAAAGGAACAAGGTCAGCTGATTACATCATCTCCCAGAAGTTCTCCACAGAAAACTGCTCAGAACTGGTCAAAACTGGACCATACAGATTGCTCAGTGCTAAGGGTGCGATGCATCTCACCTGCTCAATGCAACAAGTGTGATGCATACTGGAAAGCCCTTCTGTAGGGTGCGATGGGCGAGAGTAGACAAATGGCAGAGACAGTTTGCAAGGTGGATGATCATGGAATCTTCCAGAAACTTCTTCTGTGACACTTGCCTCTCTGAATTCGCCTTGGGATGAGTAAGAGATCATCAATCTCCAAGTGGAATCAAGAAATATCAGAGAGAAGACACTAATCAAAATCCCAGAAGCTGACTCACCCTCTTGCAATCATCTATATATGGATCCCTCATCCCAAAGATCTAAAGGATGGAATCTTGTATCTTGTAAGTGTTGTTGGTTTCCTGGTAGGAACATCATAGTGTTGGATGATCTAATCTTTTTATGAGGTGAAGAAGGGCTTTCATGCTGGGAGGATGGCGCTGGGTTAGATCAATGGGTTGTAATCCTCTCTTCTAATTTTTATATCAATAAAGTTATTCAAGTTTTCCTCCACATTCTTGTATGTCTAATAATATGTGCATGTGTGTGGTCAATATATATCTGGTCCTATATTGTTTATGATTGTAGATCTCTGCACTTTGAAGGTATTATGCTGCTTTGATTTTACATGTACTCTTTGAAGCGGAGTGGTCAAGGGAAGAGCGGCAAAAACCTGTCAGAGAGGAGAAGGGACAAGCGAGGAACCGAGCGAAAAATTGAGGTTGGTATTCTTTGCTCCCCCCTATCTGCTTCTCCCCTAGCCATGTTATAGACGCCCAAATCATTTTTATTATGAAATGCATATTAATGGCACTAAAGATCCCCTACAAAGTATTGTGTGTTTTTCCCAGAGTTACTACATGAAGTTGGATCTCAATAAGATTTAAATGGGGACTTAACAAGAGCTTACGAGTTTTTATGGTCACTGATAACATAAAAGTTGTGCTCAGTCTGGATGAGAATGTGAGGATCCATAAACGATATTGAAGTAGGTTGGTATTGTGCATGACTGAGATCCCGACGAACACTTTGTATGCTCAGATTGCGTTCAAAATAGGAGTTCGAGATGTGCAGTGAGTTAACGGTGTGATTGACGAACTGGACATAGAGTGTTAGGATTGCACATACACATTCACTACTAGGGCACTACTGGGGCATGTTGCCATGTCCCTTGGTCTTTTGTCTAGGTTGGATGGTGGAAGCTCCCCTTCCTTTTCCTCAAAAAGCACCCTATCTAGGGATATACCAAATATTTTGACTTTGAATACCATTATGGCTTTTTTAGCATGTGGTATTTGATAAGCCATAATATTGGTCTATGGTATTGTAACAAAGCCTATTTACATAATAAGAATCTTCATGGTAAAGTGAGTGTGAATATCCATGGTTAAGAATGTTGTTACATGTTCTTTTAAATTATATATGTTTAATTCATATATTAATTATTTTTATAATTATTATTAATATAATAATTTAAAACAAAGTTATAATTTAGTAAATGTTTATGATTTTATTAATTATGGAAATATTAGATGTATCATGAGATAGGTGTTCTAATGTCTATCATAAATTAATGTATATTAACATTTACCAACCATTTACTTTATAATAACCATGGAGAAACATGTGTTGGATGGATAATTTGAGGTAAATTCACAATTAATTTGAATACAATGTGGAAAGAGTAGGGGTATATATTTTATATTTGTAAAAATTTTGTACAAGTGTGAAATTTGAGCATCTCTAAGAATATTTCTAAGAGTGGCAATGTTCAATTCTATTTTTTCGGTCTAGAATTCCTTCAACATTTTTTTACATTTGTAGAGAATGCATGATTCTTGTGTATTACTATCTATCTATATATATATATATATATATATATCACTAAAGTCATTATAGCCTTGAAATTACAAGACCATTAGTATAGGGATTGAGGGTCTTTGACACAATTGAACCTTTTCTTTTAAGATTGTAGATCTTGATTTATACTATTGCAACTTACATTTTTTTTATTTTTAAATGAGTAAGAAGATAAAAAGTTATAACAAAAACAAAAGGCATATATATTTTTAATTCTAATATATGTGAAGGAAAAAATAAGTTAAAAATAGTAAACAATATTTACACCTATAGGCATCCTCTATTAGAAATGAGCTATAAGAATTGTTAATCAATAAATACCATTCATTATTCAGGGAATATCTTCATCATATCCATTACAATGACAATCATTATTCAAAGAATATCTTCATCATCTCCATTAAGATGACAACTCAGTTTTAATCAATTAATTGTGAAAGATCCCTTTAAAAGGATCATGTGGTTCTTTGAATCCTAGTTCATGGCCCATAGGCTCGAGAAGCTTCATTACGAGCTTAAAATCATTATTTTTGTTTTCCTCCCCTAGCCATGTTATAGACACCCAAATCATTTTTATTATGAAAAGCATATTAATGGCACTAAAGATCCCCTACAAAGTCTTGTGTGTTTTTCCCAGAGTTACTGCATGAAGTTGGATCTCAATAAGATTTAAATGGGGATTTAACAAGAGCTTACGAGTTTTTATGGTCACTGATAACATAAAAGTTGTGTTCATTCTGAATGAGAATGTGAGGATCCATAAACAATATTGAAGTAGGTTGGTACTGTGGTTGAGTGCGATCCCGACGAACACTCTGTATGCTCGAATTGCATTCAAAATAGGAGTTCGAGATGTTTAGTGAGTTAATGGTGTGATTGACAAACTGGATGTAGAGTGTTGGAATTACACATACACATTCACTACTGGGGCACTACTGGGGCAAGTTTCCATGTCCCTTGGTCTTTTATAGTCATTATAGCCTTGAAATTATAGGACCATTAGTATAGGGTCTGAGGGTCTTTGACATAATTGAACATTTTTTTTAGGATTGTAGCTCTTGATTTATACTATTGCAACTTACATTTTTTTTATTTTTAAATGAGTAAGAAGATAAAAAGTTATAACAAAAACAAAAGGCATAAATATTTTTAATTCTAATATATATGAAGGAAAAATTAAATTAAAAATAGTAAACAATATTTACACCTATAGGCATCCTCTATTAGAAATGAGCTATAAGAATTGTTGATCAATAAATACCATTCATTATTTAGGGAATATCTTCATCATCTCCATTACAATGACAATCATTATTCAAAGAATATATTCATCATCTCCATTAAGATGACAACTCAGTTTTAATCAATTAACTGCGACAGATCCTTTTAAAAGGATCATGTGGTTCTTTGAACCCTAGTTCATGGCCTGTAGGCTCGAAAAGCTTCAATCCGAGCTTAAATTCATTGTTTTTGTTTTTCTCTCCTAGCCATGTTATAGACACCCAAATCATTTTTATTATGAAAAGCATATTAATGGCACTAAAGATCCCTACAAAGACTTGTGTGTTTTTCCCAGAGTCACTGCATGAAGTTGGATCTCAATAAGATTTAAAAGGGGACTTAAAAAGAGCTTACGAGTTTTTATGGTCACTGATAACATAAAATTTGTGCTCAGTCTGGATGAGAATGTGAGGATCCATAAACAATATTGAAGTAGGTTGGTACTGTGCATGACTGAGATCCCGACGAACACTTTGTATGCTCAGATTGCATTCAAAATAGGAGTTTGAGATGTGCAGTGAGTTAATGGTGTGATTGATGAACTGGACGTAGAGTGTTAGGATTGCACATACACATTCACTACTGGGGCACGACTAGGGCATGTTGCCATGTCCCTTGGTCTTTTGTCTAGGTTGGATGGTGGAAGCTCCCCTTCCTTTTCCTCAAAATAGCACCCTATCTAGGGATATACAAAATATTTTGACTTTGAATACCATTATGGTTTTTTTAGCATGTGGTATTTGATAAGCCATAATATTGGTCTATGGTATTGTAACAAAGCCTATTTACATAATAAGAATCTTCATGGTAAAGTGAGTGTGAATATCCATGGTTAAGAATGTTGTTACATGTTCTTTTAAATTATATATGTTTAATCATATATTAATTATTTTTATAATTATTATTAATATAATAATTTAAAACAAAATTATAATTTAGTAAATGTTTATGATTTTTTTAATTATGGAAATGTTAGATGTATCATGAGATAGGTGTTCTAATGTCTATCATAAATTAATGTATATTAACATTTACCAACCATTTACTTTATAATAACCATGGAAAAACATGTGTTGGATGGATAATTTGAGGTAAATTCACAATTAATTTGAATACAATGCGGAAAGAGTAGGGGTATATATTTTATATTTGTAAAATTTCTGTACAAGTGTGAAATTTGAGTATCTCTAAGAATTTTTCTAAGAGTGGCAATGTTCAATTCTATTTTTCGGTCTAGAATTCCTTCAACAATTTTTTACATTTGTAGAGAATGCATGATTCTTGTGTGTGTGTGTGTGTGTGTGTGTGTGTATGTAGAGAATGCATGATTCTTGTGTAAACAATATTTACACCTATAGGCATACTCTATTAGAAATGAGAGATAATAATTGTTGATCAATAAATACCATTCATTATTTAGGGAATATTTTCATCATCTCCATTACAATGACAATCATTATTCAAAGAATATCTTCATCATCTCCATTAAGATGTCAACTCAGTTTTAATCAATTAACTATGAAAGATCCTTTTAAAAGGATCATGTGGTTCTTTGAATCCTAGTTCATGGCCCATAGGCTCACGAAGCTTCATTCCGAGCTTAAATTCATTGTTTTTGTTTTTCTTCCCTAGCCATGTTGTAGACACCCAAATCATTTTTATTATGAAATGCATATTAATGGCACTAAAGATCCCCTACAAAGTCTTGTGTGTTTTTCCTAGAGTTACTGCAAGAAGTTGGATCTCAATAAGACTTAAATGGGGACTTAACAAGAGCTTATGAGTTTTTATGGTCACTGATAACATAAAAGTTGTGCTCATTCTGGATGAGAATGTGAGGATCCATAAACGATATTGAAGTAGGTTGGTACTGTGCATGAGTGAGATCTCGACAAACACTCTATATGCTCGGATTGCATTCAAAATAGGAGTTCGAGATGTGCAGTGAGTTAATGGTGTGATTGACGAACTGGACGTAGAGTGTTGGGATTGCACATACACATTCACTACTGGGGCACTACTGGGGCATTTTGCCATGTCCCTTGGTCTTTTGGCCAGGTGGGGTGGTGGAAGCTCCCCTTCCTTTTCCTCAAATGGCGCCCCATCTAGGGATACAAAATATTTTGACTTTGAATACAATTATGGTTTTTTTAGCATGTGGTATTTGATAAGCCATAATATTGGTCTATGATATTGTAACAAAGTCTATTTACATAATAAGAATCTTCATGGCAAAGTGAGTGTGAATATCCATGGTTAAGAATGTTGTTACATGTTCTTTTAAATTATATATGTTTAATTCATATATTAATTATTTTTATAATTCCTATTAATATAATAATTTAAAACAAAATTATAATTTAGTAAATTTTATGATTTTATTAATTATGGAAATGTTAGATGTGTCGTGAGATAGGTTTTCTAATGTCTATCATAAATTAATGTATGTTAACATTTACCAGCCATTTACTTTATAATAACCATGGAAAAACATGTGTTGGATGGATAATTTGAGGTAAATTCACAATTAATTTGAATACCATGTGAAAAGAGTAGGGGTATATATTTTATATTTGTAAAATTTTTGTGAGTGTGAAATTTGAGTTACTCCAAGAATTTTTCTAAGAGTGGCAATGTTCAATTCTATTTTTCGGTCTAGAATTCCTTCAACAATTTTTTACATTTGTAGAGAATGCATGATAGCCTTGAAATTACAAGACCATTAGTATAGGGTCTGAGGGTCTTTGACATAATTGAGCCTTTTTTTTTAAGATTGTAGATCTTGATTTATACTATTGCAACTTACATTTTTTTTTTTTTTAAATGAGTAAGAAGATAAAAAGTTATAACAAAAACAAAAGGCATATATATTTTTAAATTCTAATATATGTGAAGGAAAAATTAAATTAAAAATAGTAAACAATATTTACACCTATAGGCATCCTCTATTAGAGATGAGCTATAGGAATTGTTGATCAATAAATATCATTCGTTATTTAGGGAATATCTTCATCATCTCCATTACAATGACAATCATTATTCAAAGAATATCTTCATCATCTCCATTAAGATGACAACTTAGTTTTAATCAATTAACTGTGAAAGATCCCTTTAAAAGGATCATGTGGTTCTTTGAATCCTAGTTCATGGCCCATAGGCTCGAGAAGCTTCATTCCGAGCTTAAAATCATTATTTTTGTTTTCCTCCCCTAGCCATGTTATAGACACCCAAATCATTTTTATTATGAAAAGCATATTAATGGCACTAAAGATCCCCTACAAATTCTTGTGTGTTTTTCCTAGAGTTACTACATGAAGTTGGATCTCAATAAGATTTAAATGGGGACTTAACACCTTGTGTTCCTTTCCTAACCAGTTCAAATCCTTGAGTGCGTTACATGGTGTAGGAAACCTCCTAATGATACTGAGGCCTAATTTGGAGGCTTTGAGACCTGCGTGTTGTGCTCAAAATCTAATAATGGCACCCATACAACACTTGGAGACTAGGTATCCACTAGAATGCATCTATGTTTTGGTTCAAGGCATTGTACATGGCCATAGAGTTTGAGAATATTCATTTAAGGCACACGATATTTATTTTTCTCATCAAGCTCTATTGGGGTCCTTAGACTTATTCATATTATGTAAAACATACTAACGGTGCCCATATTGTAGGAATAAGCCAATCTAAAACATTTAGGAGGTTAGATGTTGTGGTTCGAGACATCATCATGGATATCTTGTTTTTTTAACAAGAACGGGTAATGGATATATTGCCAAAGGTGGAGCAAGCTCCTATTACAATTGACCGTAACTTAAAAAAACTGAGCAATGAGAGTGTTCTGGGAGCGTAGTCCCTTTTCCAATGCTTATATTAAAAAATTCATTGAGTTCTTTGGTTATTCTTGAATACTGTCTTACATATTGTCCCTATAGAAAAGCAAATTTACATAACATTGGTCGTTATGCTTGTTATTCCTTCCGCTTGCTATTCCTTTTTCTTGCTGCTCCGTCTGCTTGTTGTTCCTTATTCTTGTTGTTCCTTCTGTTTGTTGTTCCTTCTGCTTGCTATTCCTTCTTCTGTTTATTGTTCCTTCGCCTGTTGTTCCTTCGGATGTTGTTCCTTCTGATGTTTTATGTTCCTTCGGATGTTGTTCCTTCGGGTGTGGTTCCCTCTGTTGTTGTTCCTTCTACAGTTGTTCCTTATTCTTGTTGTTCCTTTGGATGATGTTCCTTTTGTTGTTGTTGCTTCGGCTTGTTATTCCTTTTGCAGCTATTCCTTCTGCTATTGTTCCTTCTGCATGCTATTCCTTCTACTCACTATTCCTTTCGATGTTGTTCCTTCTACTTAGTGTTCCTTCTTTTGTTGTTCCCTCTACTTACTATTCCTTATGCTTGTTGTTCCTTCTACTAGTTGTTCCTTCTATTGTTGTTCCTTTTGGAGCTGTTCCTTATGCTTGTTGTTGTAGGTTTTAACCCCGTACAAAAATTACCTGCATACAAATTCTAAATCACAGGAAAAATAAAAATGCGAGAGCATAACACATAAAACACATATACACAGAGATTTCCC
>APFE030458890.1:34412-55373 GCA_000404065.3 Pinus taeda
TCTTCCTCTTCGTCCACCTCTTCCTCTTGTAGAATCTTGAGCAGGATGCTTTTCTTTATGAGCAAGGCACACAGTCTCTTCAGAAGACTCAGGGCTTGTCTTCTTTCCAAAAGCTTTTTCTCTTTCAGCAAACTTTTCACAAGAGAGTCAAAGGTTATATCTTTGAGATTTCCATTTGCTTGCAAAGACTCAAGATAATTGGAGTAAGTAGGATAAAGTGCTTTGAGAAAAGCAATAAGAGGGATATCCAGCTCAACCTTAGTGGATTTGATATCATGCATTATAGACTTTACTTCAGATGCAAGAGCAAGAGGATCATTATTTTGCAGTTCAAGAGTGAAGAGTTTAATCATGAGTTGAACAACTTCAAGTGCATAATGTGAGTCATAGAGTTCTTTCAGCTTTTGTAAGGCTTCAAAGGTAGTTGAATATGACAAAATATGGCGACTCACCTCTTCATTTATAGATGTTGTGATTAATGCATAAACTTTTCTATTCTTGTTTTCCAAAATGATGAGCTCTTTGTCTGAGGTAGGTTGTACTGGTTCATTGTCTCCGTCTCCGACACACACTCCTTTCCACAACTCATTGAAAATGAGGGTGTGTCTTATCATACGAGACCATTCAGGATAGTTCTCCTTGCCAGTGAGAACTATTCCCACCATGGATATGATTGAATGCATTCTGTAAAAAAAAAAGTACTTTTGTTGATAGAAAAATACTTCTGCCAATATACAGTAAAATTGTACTCAAAAGGGCATTCTCAAAAGATTTCAAATCCACCATGTGACCCATATAAATCCATCATTATATAAATCCACCATATAAATCTCATATAAATCCCATATAAACCTCATATAAATCCACCATTATATATGTATATGGCATACGTCCCCTTTATATATAAAAAAACTCAATTACCATGTGACAGCATTCAAATGTATCTGCGTCCAGCGTTCAACTATATGTGACTGCGTCCAGCATTCAACTATATGTGACAGCATTCAAATATATTGGTGTTGCAGAACTGAGACTCGGCAAACCGATATTGGTGTGGCAGCAAAGTGCAAAACTCGGTTTCTCGCAATAATCGGTGTGGAGTCTCACTTGAGTGCGAGCGGATTCATCTCTTCCACATCAATCAACTCTTAACAACCCATAATTATGCTCCTTTCCCTAGCAGTTGTAATGACCAGCGGCTTTCAGAAAGTATTTCCGCACCATGGAGGCACCAGAGCAATCGCTGGGGTGAACAAACATACTATTGTTACTGCAAATAATAAGAACAAACCAAGCGCCTTCTTCATCCTGAAAAAATTAAAAACAACCGCAAACGCCTCTGCATAAAGTCTTTGGGAATGGAGTCCAGAACTTTGAAGGGATCCACCATAGCATCCCAAACATCACCGTAACGACCACCTGCAAAAGGCACCAGAGAGAAGCATAATAATAACAATCAACGCATTCAAAAAAGTATTGAATACAGATGGTTTAGGAATGTGGCAGAGGAGCGTTTCAACAGATCAGAATACGTGGAGCAGGCTACCAGTGTTCAGGTGAACAGGCAGCGTTCAGGTGACAGTGTGGAGCAGGCTACCAGCATTTATGAACATGTAGCATTTTTTAATAGAGAGCAGAGGAGCAAAATAGGGAGTTACAAAGGGCATAAATGCTAAAAAAAGGAGTTGGCTCTGATACTATGTCAGACCAGGCAGTAACTCCACAAAGCAAAAACTGATTCGTGTATTATTTCACAAGATAGGTCTTCATTATATACATGAGGGAGAGACTGTTCAGTTCATCTCCCGATGACTGTTCATATTTCTAATTTATTTATTTACATAAATTCACCCAATCACAAGGATTAGGTGTCAACAGTTTCTTTTGCTTTTTGCTTGAAGTTTCTGAATGTGACTTGTTGAATTCCTAATACAACTCTCACTCTGAATATTGGGGCCAGTGAGCGCAGATATGTTTGTTGTAGGATGGTTAAGGAAAAGGTTGAGTCAAGTAGGGTCCTCCATTAAGGCTAAGATTTCCTTGATACAACAAACAACCTTTATTTGCCAGCGAATCTGCTTGTTTATTTAATTCCCACAAAATATGGTAAGAGTCAACTGTGTCAAATTCTTTCTATAAGTTTCGAATTTGCTGCAAGGTTTTGTTTAAATCAGGGTTACGAAAATGATCTTCGAAGTTTAAGATATTAATCAGAAGCTTCAAGTCTCCAAATATTTGAATTGTTTTATAACATAGCTCCTTCACAATCTGGCAAGCTCTTAAGAGACTGTAACTCTCTGCTTGATTGTTTGAAATTATGCCTAGTCCCCAACTGAAGCTGGTTTTATTCGATCTATCCAAGGAGAGAATCAATCCTCCTACGCCTATAGTTCCTGGGTTCCCCTTAGACGCTCCATAGAAGAAGATAGTGGCTTTTGAGGTCCCCTGCCACCACGTGAGAAAGTCACCTTCAATGAGACGCAGTCGCCAAGTTGGAGCATTCATTGGTTTGCTAACTAAATCTTTCCTCTCACCTGGCGCACAGGTTCTTATCCACGCAGAAGCTTCTGGAGGTAGAGAGGAGTCAAAGGCTATTTTATCTACTATTTCCAACTGGATGGCTTTCACTTTGGCAACCACTTCCACTGAATTCGGGAGCCTGTTGTTGAAAACGCAATTGTTTCTAGCCAACCATACTTTCCACCAAAGGAATTTTGGAATAGCTTGCCAAAGGTTTTCCCAGGCTGTGTTTTTAGTTTTTTTTCTCAGGGTTTTGATTTGCCCAGGAGGTGAAGAGGGCAACGACTGATATCTGGGGGGGGGACACTAAGCCCGTGGAGGACCATCTTCCAGACTACTTGTGTGAAATCGCAGTCAACCAGTAAGTGGTCAGTTGTTTCAATAGCAGAATTGCAAAGGTAGCATCTAAAGGGGCCGAGGAACCCTCTTTTGTTCATATTTTCTCTTATTAGTGTCTTTTTGTGCATGAGTAACCAAGTGAAGAAATTCACCTTTGGTAGACTAAAGAGGGGCCAAATGGATTTCTAGAGCTTCGGAGTTAGCAAAGGAGCATATATAGCTTGTAAAGAGGAGAATCCTTGAGATGCTGTATATATTCTGGTTCTTCCCCACCCCCATTTTTCTTTGGATGAGTGATGGACAGGGGCAAGACCAGAGAGTGCTGCACATAACAAGTTTTTTTGGGATTCCAGGTGGTCCGGAACCCCTGGAAAAGTCCATCCTACCCAATTCCCTTTGTTGTCCTAAGAACAAATATCTGTTAGCCAAAGGAGACCTTTGTTCACTAGCCAGATCTTTACATCATTGCAGGAATTTAGGGTGGCCAAAGGGGCATTCCCTTGTATAGTATCCTCCCACAGTAATGTTCTCTATCCATTGCCTGGAATTCTGTATAAATGCTGTTGTACATGGTCGATGCTTCTTCTAACTAAATTCCATATTGTTGTTCTTGTTGGAGTAGATGTTGTTGTGAGGTTTCTTAGGGAGCTTCCCTTTAGGTATTTCTTCTAGAGGATCTTACTGATAGGATGATTTTTATCTGCATACAGTTGCCATATGATTTTCCATCAAGAGCTAGATTTTCCAGGCCTGGATCTCGAATGTGTAACCCACCTTGCTGGAGTGGTCTTTTTAAGATATCCCAACTTACCAAATGTAACTTGCTCTGGTTTCCCTTGCCTCTGTTCCAAAGAAAGTCCCGAAGAAGCTTGGAGATTTGTTCCGTGATAGTCTTGGGTGCTAGCAAGAGGGAAGACTGGAATATGTGGAGGGCGGAGAGGACTGCCTTTATCAAAACCATCTTCCCAGCCTTTGTTAGCCATTGGCCTCCCCAATATGCTATTTTTGCTTTTATCTTGCTTATTACTTTAGTCCAGAGGGAGGGAGGGCCTTTTCCCAGGGTTAAGGGAAGGCCTCGGTATTTGATCTTTTCCCATTTTTCATACCCAGGGAAACCCAATAAGTAGACAATTCGAAAGATAGTTGGATGATCTACATTCTAGTCGTAGACAACACTTTTTCTTTTGTTGATCAAGGCTCCTGAGATTAAGCAGTAGTGATGAAGAATTTCTTTGAAAGCCTTTGCTATCTTAATTGAGGCACCTCCCAAGAGGAGAGAGTCATTCGCAAATAGGGCATGATTTATTGGATCCACTCCTCTTGCTGCTTTGATGCCTAGGATAGAGCCTGATTTCATTTTCGCTGTTAGCTTTCTGGTTAGGGATTCGGCCAACAAGATATAAAGAAAGGGTGGGAATGGGCACCCTTGGCGGAGCCCTCTTGAAGCTTGAAAAAAGTCAGCAAGTCTACCATTGACTAGGGGCTCTATCCAAGGTCTGCGAGTGCAGGCTTTTATCAAGTTGACAAACTCAGCACTAAAACTGAAGGAGAGAAGGATTTTATAGAGGAATGAAAGTTTAACCCAGTCAAAAGCATTTAACATATCTAGCTTGATGAGCATGCCTTTTTCCTTCCGAGAGTGGCTAGAGTGGAGGGCTTCTTGCACTTGGATCACATTGTCTATGAGGTGTCTTCCCTTGACAAAACCGCCTTGCAGAGGGGAGATTAGGTTCCCTAACAGAGGCTTGATTCTACTGGCTAAGAGTTTGGCAAGGATCTTGTAGGAGGCATTGCAGAGAGAGATAGGCTGGAATCTGTCGAATGTCTCAAGGTTTACTTCTTTCAAGATTAGGGCAAGGAAGGTGGAGTTGGTGCACCCTCACACTTTGGCTTTCGTTTGGAAGGCTTTTACCATTATGAGGAGATCAAGTTTTATTACATTCCAGCAAGCTCTGTAAAAATGAATGGAGAATCCATCCAGCCCAGGGGCTTTATCTGGTTCCATTGACCAAATGACTTCCACTATCCCTTTTTCTGTAAAAGGCTTCAATAACCCATTAGTTAAATCTGTTGTGACAAGTGAGGGGATATTGGAAAAAAAGTCAGCAGCCAGGTCTTCGTCGGAAGAACCATCCTCTTGGAACAGATGCTGAAAATGAGATGTGGTGGCATGTTTTGTGAGCGGTTGTTGTTTGATAACTTCCCCTTCACTGGTGGATATTTCGGAAATGTGATTCCGAGAGAGACGAGCTTTGCATTGTTTGTGAAAGAATGTTGTGTTTCTGTCTCCAGCTTGCAACCACAGGCTGCGAGACTTAAGGCGCCAGTATTCCTCTTCCTGTCGAAAGGAAAGAAAAGAGTTGAACTAGGCATTATGTTCGATGAGAAACTGAGCTTTGGTGATTTCAGTTCCTTCCATGCCTAACTGGATCTCGGCTAGAGCCTAGATAGTCTTTTGTTTAGAGCTCATTGGAGTGGATAGGGTTTTTTTTTTACCAAGATTTTAGAGAAAACTTAGTGTATTTGAGCTTCTACTCCCACACAAAATTGGGGATCCTTCAATTATTTGCGATCAAGCGAGAGCCACTGTGTCCATAAAACCCTCCTTGATACCCAAAGAGGGCTGAATCTAAAGGGAATAGGTCCCAAGTCCTCCTCGGTTTCTAGCAGCAGGGAGATGGGGTTGTGGTCAGATGTTATTTGGGTAGTATTTTTGAAGAGATTAAATGCTTCCCCTCCATCAAAGTACTTTGAACTAGAAACCGGTCTAGACGAGCAGCAATATTGGCATTGCCAACTCTATTGTTGGTCCAGGTATAATGACCTTTCTTGGGTTTCAAGTCAAGTAAGTCCCATGCGAGAATCAGAGACTCCACTGAGACATGGAAGGGATCTTTACCCCATACTCCACCTTTTTTCTCGTTTGGATCTAGTGTGATGTTAAGGTCCCCTGCCAGAATGATGTTTGCAAGGGAGTAGATTTCTAGGAAGTCTGAGAGAGTATGCCAACAATCCTTCTTTTCCAGGTAATTAACAGGAACATATAGATTGAAGAGAGCTAAATAAATCTTGCTTGGGAGGTGTAGAAGATCTGTGTATATCCAGTGTTGGGTTGCGAAGGAGCTCTTCAGCTGAAACATATCCTCCGACCATCCTGAAGTACCTCGGGCGCTGACTGCTTTTCGTGAGTTCTTTTTCCACTTGGTACGACTTAACAATAGAAGAGCATCTTTTTCTATCTTTGGTTCTTGGAGTAGGAGGATATCTGAGGGTTCCATTCTTGATAAATCTTTTACTGCTTCAACTTTCATAGGGTTCCCCATGCCGTTGCAATTCCAAGAAACAATCTGCATTATTTACTAGGGAAGGAAGAAGTAGACCCTCCCTTTGTGGGCCAGGTCCTTGTATTTCTGCCTAATGACATTTTGATTGTGGACTCACTGCCCTGCATCTTTAGTCATTCTGCCTCTTCTTCTCTGATCTCCTTATGAGACTTTCTTCCTACGTTTTTATTGGGTCACTCGAAAGAGTCGTCTTCAAAAGAACCAGAACTGTCTATCAACTTTTTCTTTTTAGTCATTTTTGCATAAGAGGGTGGAGAAGTGGCGTCTGCTGGAGGGCCCTAATTTTCCTACTGGGTTACATCTACACAAGGGATTTCTATAGTGGCTTCTCCCATTTGTTCCTGAGGTCCTGAGTTTATTTCTGCATCCGCTAACTGTTCCATACACTGTTGCACCTCTCCCTCTTCAAGTTCTGGTTGGTCGTCTGGAGGATTTAGTGCAGCAAAAGGATTTGTATATATGGTGGCATTTGCTGTGTCTTGATCTTCGGGTAGACTCTTCCCAGTGGAGGGTCCTTCGTTCTCTGGATTCCCTCCATTCCATTTCGCTCTGTTGGTCTATTTCGATGTGCCTAGTTTTCGGGCTTGTGTCCACTGATCACCCTTATCTTTTTCTGTTTCTTCCTTAGTTTTCTTCTTGCAGTTTCGAGCGAAGTGACCATAGCCATGACAATGTTGGCACTTGAAGGGGAGCTGTTCATAATCAAGTTCCTGAATGTGAGACCAGCCAGCTATGGTAAGCTTAATCGCCTCAGGCAACCCTATTTCCAGATCGACTTCAACACATATTCTGGCACACAAGTATTGTTCTCTCCTTTCAGTCCTATCAACGGCTAAAGGAGTATCCTGGGAAGGATCAAAGTCCGGCGTCCATTTATTCAGATAAAGCCCTTGGGGGCCCATGAAATATGGACCGTTTCGGAAGATAAAATCCCTATCTTCTACTGATTCAAAGACAAATACATAATATCCTCTGCCTACCAAATGAATTTGGATTCCCTCAGAGACAAGGGGCCTCTAGTTTCGCTGGACCCATCCATCAATGGCTTTGGGGGAGGGCCAGAGGCCTGTAAATTGACCAATAAGCCCGCATTCTGCTAGATTCAGCGCAGTTCGGCACGGGTGTTCCACATGCAGTTCTACAGAGGGGATGGATTCGAATTTCTTAACAAACTTCTGCTGGTTCGGGTTTGCTTTCCTCTTGCCACAGGAGCCTACCAGTCGTTTGAAGGCAGCGATCTCAGGAGGGAGGGGAGGCGAGGGCCCCCTCCAGCGTCCATGCTGGAAGACTCAAGTTTTTACCAGATGAAGAGGCTTTCCACGTAGAGAATTTTCTACTCTCTTTCTGGTTGGCCTCAGCAGCGAGAGGCTGCCGAGAGAGTGTTCTGCAGCAACAGCGGCGGCTAGGTTAGGGTTAAGCGCGCTCTAGAGCTTTGAGATCTTGAATATTTTTTGATTAATATGGTTGGATATCTTTCATCTCTATGTGGGGATATCAATAACGTTAAGAAAATTTTGACATTAGGTATAGATACTAGAACCTTTTATAAGGAAGCTTAGGCCTTGCTATATATAAAAACTTTTAAAAATTAAAAGTTAAAGCTTTTAGAAATTAAAAACTACAAACTAATAACTACACACTATTAAATCTATTGAAAATATTAAACATCTTAACAATTTACACACGATAAAAATCCAGAAAATAACATTCACCCCGATTACAAACCATGAAACCATACATACACGACTCTCATACTGGATACCGAATCAATCGGAAACATTGAGCATCTAAAAAATCTACAGATAGCAAAGATAATAAAAAATTAACATTCACCATAATGTCAATGTCCCATGTTCCCTTTCGCAAACTCTCTCCCGTGTTGCAACTTGGGCATTACCGTCCCTGAAATGACTCCTCAACGAAAGAGCACAACTGCAATGACATAGGAAACTTCACCTGTTTGCTGGTGACCAAACATAAAGAATCTTTAGGCGGTGGGATTAGTATATGACTATTCAATGCCAGGTCCACAGGGTTGACAATCGCCTGGTTCATTATCTGCGCTGGCTTATCTATCTTCTTATCTAGATCTACTCCCCTTGGCTTCAACATCTTTGCATTTGCCCGACTTCCTAGTCCTACGCCTCATTTTCCTGTCCATCAATGGCACCCACCTCCATCGCAATGAGATTGCCTGGCTTCATCCTCTTCCGCCTTTCTATTCAACTTTTAATCCCAATTACGTTTTGTTGATAAACTGCCGTGGCCCTGATGTCAAGAACATTTTACCCTTCCATCTCTACCGTCTCCTGGTACAACATGGATGGCGAGTTCGCCGGAATGACTGGAGGGGCGATGGTGTCTCGACGAGCTCGACTCCATGGTGAAGTCGAGGGCTCCCATTATTCCTGTATTTTAACAAGCCAAACCCCATCCACTACCAAGATTTGTAGATTTGGGAGGTTGGTTTACGCTGGCAGTTGAGAAGAGCAATTGGATCGACTTCAACGGACACTACCCGTGACATTGCAAGTTTTTTCATAGGAAAAGACAGAGAATAAGTATACGGGATTTGGTGATTTGGTGGGGGTTATAGATTTATAGAATAATATAAATATGTACAGTTACATATTGGGGAAGAAAGATGAATGGGCGGCGATCTTTCGCAGCAGACGACCAACAACATTGAATGGCAATTTCTTGGAGCGATCCTCATGTGTAAGTGTTTCATTCATTCCAGCCTTTGTCAGGGTTTTAAAGGATCTTTCCAGTTTGTTTATTCCAAGAATAATAGATCTGTGTAGTATACATCTTTTCTCAAAAACATGTTTTCTTCAATGAACAGGTTATAACCGAAGTTTGCGGGATTCAGATGGTCAGTATCTTAAATGTCCAACTTTCGGTACGAATGGGGTGCGTTCTGAAACGTGCCACGAAAGAGGTGTTCAGGATCTGTCTGAAGCATCTTTCCGGTATTTTCCACTTCCATGGTATGAGAAACTTTCGTCTTGTTGCAGCTGAAGATGGCTTTTCAGATGTAAATATTGTCAAAGAAATACATATTGTAGCCAAATATGCAAACAAAGGCTATCATTATGCCTATGCCAAGTAGGTTTAAGTGGTAGAACTCCTGGGAGGTTTTGTTTTATTACAAATTCGGTAATTGCTGCAAAATCTCTACATTGTTATATGTGTTAGTATGGAGATATTTGTTTGAATGATTTGTTTTGAAATTGATATTCGCTTGTAGCATTGTTCTGGAAATGACCAATGCCCAAATCCTAAAAATTACAGACATAAGTTGTAAAACAATACTTTTGAAGAATTCATAAAATTCTAATCCCTATATACACACCATATAAACAATTTCCCCCATATTTAACTGGTTCTAAAAATTACAGACATAAGTTGTAAAACAATACTTTTGAAGAATTCATAAAATTCTAATCCCTATATACACACCATATAAACGTGCCAGTAGGAAATATAGACGAATGACGTGTTCAGGATCTGTCTGAGGCATCTTTTCGGTATTTTCCACTTCCATGGTATGAGAAACTTTCGTCTTGTTGCAGCTGAAGACGGCTTTTCAGATGTAAATATAGTCAAAGAAATACATATTGTAGCCAAATATGCAAACTAAGGTTATCATTATGCCTATGCCAAGTAGGTTTAACTGGTAGAACTCTTGGGAGGTTTTGTTTTATTACAAATTCGGTTGCTGCAAAATCTCTACATTGTTATATGTGTTAGTATGGATATATTTATTTGAATGATTTGTTTTGAAATTGATATTCGCTTGTAGCATTGTTCTGAAATTGACCAATGCCAAAATCCTAAAAATTACAGACATACGTTGTAAAACAATACTTTTGAAGAATTCATAAAATTCTAATCCCTATATACACACCATATAAACAATTTCCCCCAAATTAAACTGGTTCTTGAGAATTGTGACACATGCAATCTTCTTTGGTGTAATTTAAAAAAAAATGCACATGCTAGCAGGTTAAAAGGTTGTGGGCCTGTCTGGGAATAGATAAATTACCACTTGACAAACTTGAAATACGTGCTGGAGATGAACTGCTTGTATGCAATAGAAGGCTTGATTATGGGGTGAAATATACAGATCCCATTATCATATTTCTCTTACAACAGTTTCTCATATATGCTATGTTAGTGCTTATGTCTTTGCGACAGGTTCCTCGGTGGAATATCAACTGGTTTCGTTATATTATCTTCTCCTGTTCTCATTGGATTTAAGTTGTAAAAAAGGTCATTAAGGGGATTGGGATTCTTTATCAAAATTGCTCACTGTTGTCCTTCTTATGCACTTCAGTGACCTTCCTAGCATAGTGGTCTTCCTTAAGGGATCAGTGATGTTCTTGGTAGTTCCTCTCATGGTAATCTTATATTCTTTGGTTGATAGTCTTGTTTCATGAGTGTTTTATGATGGTAATAATTGTGGGTGGATAAATGCTATGTTGGTGATTACAGATTAGCTTGCCAGTACTTTCCATCAGGGGGTCGATTTTGGCATAATTTTGGTGTTGATAGACAGAGATATCTCAGCATACAAATAATTTTAAGATCCTTCTATAACAAATCGTTGCTATGGTATATGGGTTGGTTTGGTCTTGAAAACAAAACGTTGCTATGGTATATAGGATGGTTTGGCCTTGAAAACCAATTTTTTTAACTGCTCTTAACTCTGCATTTAAAGTTCCACTGGCATTTCTGCTATCTCAACACAGAGGACTTAATATATAAGTGAAATTAATGCTTGGTACTCTAAATACTTCTTTAATGGCACATGCTGTCACAAGTTCATTTACTTCATGCCTATAAAATTTGGACCAGCAATTAGTTTGTGGGATTGTTCCTTGTATATTTTCAAAAAAAATTGAAAGGATCTGTTGATTGATGCTTTTAATTGGTTTCGATCTGTCCTAACTCTAACAGAATATATCTTACATGGCTTTTCTTGTTGCTGGTCTTTTAAATTATTTATAATTTGATGGGTCTGCTGTTCCGTACTTCACCTTAAACAGCAGTGAATTAAAGGCATTTTAATATTCTGTGATTACATGCTGATTTTCCTTTCACTGTTTCTAAGTTAGTAGAGGCAATTCATTCATACTCGGATCAGATGGAAATCTAGAGATATCATATGCACTTCTAATGTTTCTGTGATTTTGTGCATAGCTGAAAGTTATAACAATACGTTCACTTTGCTTCCTTAACTCTAGAGAGCGGCATTAAACAATAGTGCCTGGTGGACAGCTTATAGAGCATGTCCACCTGGCACTGTTAAGAGGTTATTTTTTTTGGGTTGGGGTAGGGGTAGGAGTGGTTTTGATCGGGGTTCTTTTACTTTTAATTCTGCTTTACATTTCTAAAGCAGAATGAGTTAATTCTGCTTTACATTTCTAAAGCATTCATTAATCCACAGCACTAGATTTGAATTTGTCAAAATAATGATTATTTCCCGATGGCCTTATATTGTAAGTTCCTTTTGAATGTGTTTTGGAATTTAAGTGAGATTCACTGTGCAAGCAAGCATAACGATCTACCAGAGGGTCTCCATGACTCATGGCTTATGCTCACAAACACTTCGGTTATCTTGAATGAAGTATTCATATTAATGCTACAGCACTACATTGGAGGTTGGCTCATTTCAATTTCTGAAGCCTGAGAATGAAAGGTAAAGACCTTGAAATGACAGTGGGCGATTGTGGGTGACATGTAATTGCTTCTTACATCTCCAGTTCAGTTAAAACTTTTCCTTTTAAAAAAGAGTTCAAACTGTAACACCCACCGGTAATGTTTTGGATGATAATGATATGATGGATACTCTGTGATCTAGTTGAGCTTGTTCCAATGTAGACGAACTAATATTGAATGATGTTCGTGAATAATATCGAAAGATAATTCAACATTGACTGATTCTAAAATAAGGTAGTTTTGATACTATTGCTGGTTATCGTTGGTATTTCAGAAACTTTTTTCTCTTAATTTAACTGGTTCAAACAGACATTTTCTTCTTTGGTAAAAGAGCGGGTTTCTTCCTTCGAAAGTCTTGGAAATTGTTACGATAATTTAATTGACATGACTCAGGAATGATATCGGAATTTTGTAAAAGTTAAAAGCTGAATTTATTATATTCTCACCAAATATCTGAGATATCTCTTTTCCTCAAGGTTTCTTTTATTTTTTTCACTATTTCAAATTAATGTTTTCATGGGTCTTTTAGTATCTTCTATCTTCACCGTGATCTTTTTTCTTTAATATAATTTTATTTTAGTTAATTAAATTAAATTTAAATTTGATGAAACTTTTTCTTGAATATTGAGAGTTTTTTCGGTAAAAATCACATAAAAAAATTATAAGTCAATGCATTTCAAACCAACTAGTGTGGTTCATCTTCAACACAAGATTGTTGATAGATGGTTATCTTTACCATGATCTCTTTTCTTTATTATTATTTTACTTTAGTTAATCAAATTAAATTTAAATTTAAATTTGATGAAACTTTTTCTTGAATGTTGAGAGATTTTTTGGTAAAAATCACATAAAAAAACTATAAGTCAATGCATTTCGAACCAACTAGTGTGGTTCATCTTCAACACAAGATTGTTGATAGGTGGTTGTCATTGATATCAACTCATACAGCACTGGGAGCTACCCCAATCTTCCATGGAAAATTTGACATGGCAATTCATGGAATCTTGCGTAAAAATATTTCTAGATAGATTCTCCTCGACGAGATGTTTCTGTTGATATATGGTACGCCTCGTGGTTCCTTCCGATTTGAGAGAAAATTGAGGTTGAAGTTGAAGACCCAGTTTTGTGGGCTAAAACCCCAGAGATAGAGACATAACACCTTATTCACCAACTGTTGTCAATATATGACAAGGATGCTCACCGTAATCTCACCACTTGTAAGTTGAATAACTTGAAAATCTAAAGATAGTAAACCAATCATTGACTTCAAATTTCAATATTTCTAAGAAAGATCCTTAACACAATATTAAGGGTTAGTTATTATTATCTAATTAATATTAATAAAAATATATCTTTGTGATAAACTATTTTTCCTTATCAAATGAATTAACATTATTTTAATGGATTATTCTTTTCTCCAAAGGTCTACTAAGAAACCCATAATGGTTAGGAAAATCAAAAGGTCTCAACATAATTAAGGTTGAAATTTTCCAAAAGAGCTAGTGGTCATTTATTAACTTGTGCACAAGGCATGGTTTATTTGAGTCTTAATCCTTAAAAGGCCCTCCTATTTCCAACGATTATCTTTTAAAGGAACCCCCTCTCGGCTTACAAAAGAAGACTTCTCATACCTACCATAAGTGTGCTCAGACGTATAAAAAAAATTACTCTCTAAAATTTTGGCCACCATACACGGCTTTCAATGCATATATCTTAAGCAGATTTGGTGTCGTCTCTTAAGATTGAAGGTGTGTTTCGGTCTTATTTAAGGGTCATTCTTGGCACCACAAGAACAACAAAGATCTTCTACATTGGAGACCCAAGTAGAGGAAGCCGTGGCACAAACTTGACCTGGTCATTTGGTAAAATTTTGAAGGACAAAATCCTAAATTGCAGATCAGCAAAGAGGTTATTCTGTGTTTTGAATACCACTATTTCATTTAATGACCAAAATAATGTTGGCACCTCCGTGGCTTGAAGGCTAGATCTTTCATCCTCCAAAGAAAATGTTTTTAAGGCATTGAATTAAGGATTATCTTTTGCGTAATTGAAATATTCCGAGCATTAAGAAACCTAGACAAAGAAAGATCGTAGCAATAAGAACTATAACTACGGACCTGTGGTAAAGATTTGAACTAGAATTGCTTAAGCAACTTCAACACTTAGGTTTATGTCAAGGACAACAAGTGTGTAAGTCGATTTTTTTTGGTAGAAGATTGTGGTAGGGATTAGACTTTAGGAATGCTCCAGGTCTGATTAAGATCAATCTAATTTCTTTTAAAAGGTGATGTCTTAGGTCTGTTAGGATTAAGTTTAGGGCTAATTTTAGAGTCTTTTGTATTAGAATTGTGTCTCTTGTATAAATCTATTGTATTAAGTATGCTACAAGTTTTCGAGTTTGTGATAAGAGAACATGCTAAGCATGTCCTCTTTGCATCAAGGTAAGTGTGGAAAATGGAAACAAGAAATTCCAGTTTAATTTGTTCTTGAATTAAACTGTGAATTAAAATCGAATTATATTCTCATATCAACTTGTAAATAGTTAATTAAGTTTAATTAGCTTAGGAATTTTGAATTGGAAGTCTTTCTGTAGTCATGTATATGTTCTCCCTGAATTTTAGGGCTCCAGGATGAGTTTATTTGAGTTGTAATTAGATTAACTTAGTTTACTGAGTTATGGTCAGTTAAATTAGTTCTAACTCTTTGTGGAACTAATAAAGGACTAATAGTCAGTTGGTGCACTGGTGCATCCACAAGTGTTACTCATGTTAACTGAATATTCCCTCATGAGAAACTCATGCATGTTAGTTTAGAGAAAGATCAAGTTGAGACTAGAGTGCAAGGACATTGTTCTATCAGTTGTATGATTTACTGAGCTATAAATATCATGCATGCAATCAGAGAAGGACCTATGTTTGGATTGCCCAGTTTTGGAAGCATGAATTCCCTTTAAATACGGGCTATTCATCCTAGGAATTGCGCAAGGAAATAGGGGCTTGGAGAACAGTGGAAATTGGCTAAGTGTTGGCTAAGAGCAGGCTTGTACGGCAGAGAGTTGAGCATACTTGTGCGGAATTGTTCTAGTGAGAACAAGCTTTCTATCTTCGCTCATATTTCTGATTTAATGCAATATAGATAAGCGGGGTTTTGAGCTGTGGCTTTCTCTAGGAAAACTTATTGTGTTATGTGCCATTGATTTGTCTTGTTCTTGTTCATATTGTTTTCATCGATCTATTGGCTTATGCTGGTTGAAAGTACAAATAGATTTTTGTCCTATGCTTTAATACATTGCACGAGCTTGTGAATTTATAGGAAATTCTACATAGTATCAGAGGTGAACTCAATATACTAGAGGAGATTTCAAAGTTTTGAGTTTTGGGTTACAGGTGATTCAAATTTGCAATAAATACTTCAGATGGCGTTCTACGGTTTGAGGCTCGAGTATGCCTTGGAAGGTACCTCAAATTATATAGCCTGGAGGGACAAAATGGAGATGGTGATGTGGGATAATGGCTTGAAGGAATTCATTGATCAAGACATTCCTAAGCCAGCAGCGTCATATGCACGGAATCTGGCCGAATGGAAGAAATGTGTGGCAAAGGTGAGATGGATAATCATTAAGGGAGTTCGAGACCACATTGTCTCAAGTCTCCATGGCAAGGAAACTCCGTATGCTATGAGGAAAGCATTGACAGACTTGTATTAGAAAGATAGTGACAAAAGGAAATTGGCACTGAAGGACAAACTTCGAAAAAATAAAAATGGAGAAAGGCGAAACTATTCCAAAATACTTGACTAAGTTCACTCAATGACATGATGAATTTGGAAGTGTTGGAATCATGGTTGTCGAGTATGATATGGTGAGTCTAGCTCTTCTGGGACTCCCAAAGAGTTGGCATAGTTATCAAAACTCTGTCAATGGTCAGGAAAATCTACCAGATCGGGAATGACTATGGTCAGATTTGATGCAGGAGGAGATGAGGAGGAAGAATACTAAGGATGGTTCTTCATCAAAGACTCATGATGAAGGAAATTGTGCCTTAGCGATTAAAGCGAAGAAGGGGAAAGTGAAAGCTTCTCATTCCAAATCGGATTCTTGTCATGGAGGCAAGAAGAAAGACATGACGAAAGTGAAATGTTTTCATTGTCATGAGCCGGGCCATTTTGCTACAAATTGTCCACTCAAGAAGAAGTCTTGAGGAGAAGCGGTGGATGAGGCTTTGGCCTCTCCATTCGAATTGGACTTTTCCCTCATTGCATGCATGGTGTCATCAATGATGGGAAGTGTATTGTACTTAGATAGCGGAGCTTCATTCCACATGACTGGTGACAAGGAGTTATTCAGTGACTTGGAGGATAAAGATCTCTAGATGCATATCGAGATGGGTGACGACGGGAGGTATAGTGCTATTGGATTGGGCACAGTTACTTTTCAGAGGGAGCATGGGGCTCCACTCACCTCGAAGAATGTTATGTATGTGCCCGGGTTGAAGAAGAACTTGGTATCCGTTGCCATGCTTGAGGATAGAGGCCATGATGTGATCTTCTCGAAAGGAAAGGCGTTCCTTTGACACATAGCCATGAGTCAAGTAAAGAAGATAGGGATTCGGGTGAAGAATCTCTATGAGTTAGAGGTAGAAGATTGTGCTGCTTTGAGCATGAAAGCAAAGATGGTTCAGAGTCGAGATGTTGGCGAGTTGTGGCACGGACGATTGGGCCACTTGCATCATGGGGCTTTGAAGATCATGCAGCAAATCTCCACCTGTTTGCCCAAACGTACACTAGAGCATGTTGATACATGCAAGGGGTGTACTTTGGATAAATACACCAAGTCTTCCTTTCACGATAGAGATAGTCAAGAGCGAGTCCATTCAGATGTGTGTGGACCATTCTCGACAACATCCACGACCAAACAAAAGTATTATGTTATATTTGTTGATGATTTTTCTCGTAAATGATGGATATTTTTCATGTAGAAGAAGGATTATACTTTCACAAAGTTTTGTGAGTTTAAAGCATTGGTGGAGAAAGAGTCGGGCAAAAAGGTTAAAGCTCTACGGAGTGATAACGGTGGTGAGTATGTCTCAAACCAGTTTAAGAACTTCTGTGCAGTGGAAGGGATTAAACGTGAGTTGACAACACCCCATAACCCTCAGCAAAATGGGGTGGGTAGAGGAAGAACATAAGCATAGTAGGGGCAACGAGGGCAATGTTACATGATCAGGGTCTCCCATTACACTTGTGGGTTGAGGCATGCAACACGGCAGTTTACGTTCAGAACCGTAGCCCGCATCAGATACTTGGGATGAAGACACCAAAGGAGGCTTATTCTGGTAAGAGGCTAGATGTTGGTCACTTCATGATTTTTGGGTCATCGTTAAAATTCCATGTGACCAAAGATGCACGAAAGAAGCTTGAAACGACAACAGAGTTAGAGATATTTGTGGGGTACACTTATACACCTCACAACTATCGAGTGTACTTGCCGACCAACAGGGTGACATTGGTTCATAGGGATGTCAGATTCGATGAGAAGGTCATGCAAGTTTCCCAAGTTTCCCTTGAGAGGGAGATTCAGTGACATGCGATTGAGGAAATTTTAGCTCCTAAGGTTGAGAAGCCTCAGATTGATGTGGAGCAGCCACATGCAGAGGATTCGAGAGTGGAGACATCCACTCAGCAGGGTCTTTCAGAGATGTGAGAAAGCGCACCAGAGAGGCGGATAGATTGTTGTCAGATGCTTGAGAAAATGTGGGAGCACCCTCATCACAACGTAGACAGAGGAGGTCACCTGACAAGTACAATGGATATGTGGCTCTTATGAGTTGATGTGTTGTGACAAAGCCATCTTCCTTTGAGGAAGCAGTGCAACAATCGATTTGGGTTGATGCCATGGTGCAAGAGTATGACTCCATACTTTGTAACAATGTTTGGGATGTGGTCCTGAGACCGGAGGATAAGTCCTTGGTGAGTTCTCGTTGGCTTTACAAGGTAAAGCAAGCTGCGGATGGTAGTGTGGAGAAGCATAAGGCTAGATTTGTGGTCTGTGGCTTTTCACGGGTAGAGGGGATTGACTATGATGAGACCTTTGCTCTTGTTTCAAGGTACTCATCGATCAGATCTATATTGTGGCTATCAGCGCAGATGGGTTGGAAGATACATCAAATGGATGTAAAAACAACCTTCCTTAATGGCACGATTGAAGAAGAGGTGTACATAGAACAACCTGAAGGTTTTGAAACCTTCAACCGTGAGTTTCATGTGTGCCAAATCAAGAGAGCGTTGTATGGGCTAAAGCAAGCACCTCGTGCTTGGTACACCAAGAGCTACTTCACTAGGTTGGGCTTCACGAAGAGTGAAGCGGATGTGAACCTGTACCACATAGTGGTGGAAGGTAAATTGTTGATAATTGTACTTTATGTTGATGATCTCATATTGACAGGTGATGATCAGCTGATCAAATCTTGCAAGAAGGACCTTGCAAGAGAGTTTGAGATGAAGTACTTGGGGCTCATGCATTACTCTCTAGGCATGGAAGTATGGCAAGGTGACGGGGAGTTGTTTGTGTCTCAAGGAAAGTATGCCAACAAGATACTTAGTTGGTTCCACATGGAGAGCTGTAAGCCTATGGAAACTCCTCTAGTTGGTAACCAGAGGAAGGAGGATGCTACTTTGGGAGAGGTAGTGGAAGCTATTGTTTACATGCAGCTTGTGATTTCACTCATGTACTTGGTGAACACATGACTGGATTTATGCTATGCAGTTAACCAGCTTAGTCAAGCGATGGTTAGTCCTGCCAAGCTGTTTTGGAAGGTGGAAAAGCATGTATTGATAAACCTCAGGGGCACTTCTCAGTTTGGATTGTGGTACAGGCAGATAGAGGGAGTGAAGCTTCAAGGCTTCATCGATGGAGATTGGGCAGGGAGTCCATCCGACAGGCAGAGCACATCAGGAGGGATCTTCAATATTGGGTCAATGATAGTTTCTTGGTACAAGAGGAAACAAAGATCGGTTGCACTCAGTTTGGCAGAGGCAGAGTACATCGCTGCAAGTCAGGCATCATGTGAGGCCATCTAGATGAGGAAGATATTGATTGGTCTATTTGGTCAGCAGATGGATCTGACAGTGATTTACTGCGATAATCAGAGTTGTATCAAACTCTCTGAAAATCCAGGTTTTCATGATAGGTACAAGCACATTGATATTCGATATCATCATCTTAGAGATTGTGTATTGAGGCAGATCATGTTGTTAGAGTACATTCCCACAGAGGAGCAAGATGTTGACATTTTGACAAAGTCATTGTCGAGATGTAAACTCGAGTTTCACAGAGACAGGACCGGGGTAGCCGATAATCCCTTTCTTGTTGAGAGGGAGTGTTGAGAAATGTCAACAAGAAATTCCAGTTTAATTTTTCCTTGAATTAAACCATGAATTAAAATCGAATTATATTTTCATAGCAACTTGTAAATAGTTAATTAAGTTTAATTAACTTAATTAACTTAGGAATTTCGAGTTGGAAGTCTTTTTGTAGTCATTTATATGTTCTCCCTAAATTTTAGGGGTCCGAGATGAGTTTATTTTGAGTTGTAATTAGATTAACTGAGTTTACTGAGTTATGGTTAGTTAAATTAGTTCTAACTGTTTGTGGAACTAATAGAGGACTAACAGTCAGTTGGTGCATTGGTGCATCCACAAGTGTTACTCCAGTTAACTGAAGATTCCCTCATGAGAAACTCATGCATATCAGTTCAGAGAAAGATCAAGTTGAGACTAGAGTTCAAGGACAATGTACTGTCAGTTGTATGATCACTGAGTTGTAAATATCATGTATGCAATCAGAGAAGAACCTATGTTTGGATTGCGTAGTTTTTGAAGCATGAATTCCATTTAAATATGGGATATTCATCCTAGGAATTGCACAAGCAAATAGGGGCTTGGCAGGCAGTGGAAATTGGCTAAATGTTGGCTAAGAGCGAACTTGTGAGGCAAAGAGACAAACATGTGCATAATTGTTCTAGTGAGAACAAGCTTTGTATCTTCACTCATATTTATGATTTAATGCAATACAGATAGGCGGGGTTTTGAGTTTGCGGATTTTCTCATGGAAACTTATTGTGTTATGTGCCATTGATTTGTCTTCTTCTTGTTCATATTGTTTTCCTCGATCTATTGGCTTCTGCTGGTTGAAAGTAGAAGTAGATTCTTGTCCTGTGCTTTAGTACATTGGATGAGCTTGTGAATCTACATGAATTTCTACAGTAAGTCAAGGTAAGCTTGTGTATAGATTTATTTTTAACACTCCTCATTTCTAGGTGCATTCAAGGTGAGGTAAGTATCATTGGTACTGGGTCATTATTTTTATTTTTTCTTGTTTTGGGAAATGGGAGTTTCGTTTGTTTCTTTTCAGGTATGAGAATTCTACAACAATGACAACAACAACAATAATGAATCCTACAACAATGACAATAAGATCAAAAACATCAAAGCAATAAGACTGTCTTCAGCTCAGTACAACCAAATCATCAAGAACATGGTTGACATATTATTGAGGCAAAAGCATTATTAAAGGCCAAATTGTTGTGGGACAGTGCAAAAGATTGACATCTCTCAGTGTTGCAATACATTAGATACATCGGTTTCATCACCAGCTTTAAATCAACAAGGAAGAAGAGAGAGGTCATTAAACAAGTCATTGTTAAACATTATAAGTCTTTTAAGTAGTTTGTCCAAGAGTCTTAGTTATTTTTCAAATATCATTATAAAATTGTCGTTATCCCTTGTAAGGGAGCCCACATTTGTAAAGAGTGTATGTCATTGCCTAGAGTTGAAGAAGGCAAATTTGTTTTAGGAAAAGGGCTTTAATTTGTTGTTGGGACAAGGGTTCTTAGTTTTGTGGGAAAAGGGTTTAGATCCTAGTGTTATTTATCAGTGAAAAAATCATTGTAATATCATTGTAACATGGATCATTGCCCTTGGTACGAGAGTGCACACTTTTGTACTTAAATGTTTTTCTTTATAGGGTGGTAGGGTG
>APFE030458892.1:10193-21845 GCA_000404065.3 Pinus taeda
AAAATAAATAAAAAATAATAAAAAAAATAGTAATAACTAAACTAAAGCTCTAAATAAGAATAAAAAGAAATAAACAATAAAATCAGTAAAGGTATGAAAAAGAAGAAAATAAAACAAGAAAGCTAAAAATCAAAAGAAAAGTAAAGAAATAAAACAAGAAAGCTAAAAATCAAAGTCACATATAGACAGATGGAGTGTGTGCATGTGGTTCCCATCCAATGTTTGTTCTATTTAATAGATGGTGAGGAAGATGAGAAGCATTCCTGCACTCCATCTTTCCGAGATTCTATCTTTCATTCTCTTGGGAGAATGGTGTTCTAAGACATAGGAGTCATTGGTAGTAGTATGTTGATTGAGGGCTCACAGGTGGTCAGTTGTAGCAAATCCTTGCACAATTGAGCCTACGGTTGGGTGGAGATTCGTCCCCAAAACCTTGTTGTGGTAAGCCTACTTCTACCACAGGTAAGCACTATTCTTAGTTGAATTTAGTTTATTAATTACATGTTTATTTGGCTAGTTAAGTGCCACATTGATTTAAATTTAAGAAAATTTAAGTAGATATCTATTTTGGGTTATTACACAAACCACATAAAGATAATTCACTTCAAGTCTTAAGATCATGATACATCATTAGATCTTATCCTTCATTAAGTGCTAAGGTTCATCCTTGGTTCAGATCCAACAATGCACCATAACCCAATAACCTACATACTAGATCTCACTCTTCATTAGATATTCAATACTTGAGTGTCTTGGCCTAATGATCTTCTCCTCCTTTTATAGTTTTAGGCCTTTCTCAATACCATGGATAAAAACCACTTAGGACCAATACTTAGGGTCAATACCTTAGATCAAATACCATGGAACAACACCATGGACTAGATATTTTGGACCAAAACTTAGCTTTCCAAGGTATACGCACTTTCCTTTATGTGAAAGTGCGTGTGTATGTTATATGCTCCTTTTGTTCTGTTAACCCACGTGTATACGTGGCTTGGTTAATGGTGAACCTGCGTATACCTCTCTTTGTTCATTCTGTGAGTCTGATCTATAACTCTGTGCTGTTAACTTGTAGTACTGTGATTAGTCATATGAATGATTTGCTTTCTGAACTGATTCCTTGAAGTTGCCCTGCATTTTGTCACATCTGTAAACACTACTGTCATGCATTCTTTCACATCTTATATCTCTTCTATAGTTCATTTAGTTACCATATACAAGTGAGTTGTTTTACTATAAGTGCGTTGCCATCAAGTACAACACGTACATCATAATGCCAACATCCTGGAGCTTGCAGTCCTTAGTGGTAGGTTTTCATGCATTTGATTGGGGGTTTTCATTATTGGCTTCCAACTAAAATATTCTACAAGTGTTTGACATCAACTCCTTTATTCACACTCACTAGATTATACTGCGCATCATAGAGACCATCATCCTTATCGATGGCCATCCTCGTGTATGTTAATTGTTTTCATCATTGACCAGTAATCAGACAAATTCTCACATGTTTGAATTTAGCTCACTTATTCACATGTGTAGAATTATGCAATTCTGTGACTAATCCAGGAGGATCTCAAGACACCAAGGGGATGGATAAAGGCTCAAAATTCAAAATTTCAAAAAGGAGTAGTTGATGGCATTAGTTGAAAAGGCTCGTCTTCTTGTTCGTGATGGCATGAATGGTTCGTCAATCTGAGCTCGTATGAAAAAGATAGAGCCCCTCAAAGATTGGTATGGCAGAGGAAAAATGGGGCCCACAGCGCGCCGCATGGCATCCCAGTCAGCATGTTGGATCCACATGGCAGCTTGACACTTGGCATCCCACCAGTGACCTTCTAAACCTGCACAAGAGAACAAAAAATCATTTTTGGATTATTAAATAAGTATACAACAAATTTTGTTTATAGTTAGTAAAATAACTATATAATAGTCCAACCCAAAAATATATTTAAAACCATATAACAATATGGTTATATTAAATATCATATAAAACGAAAACCCATATATATCAAAACAAAGCCAACGTATAGCAAATACGTGGCAAGGTCAAACATTACGGAAATGTTATATGGTAATGGTTACAAAACCATAAAACAACGTGCATATATGTGGGGTCATATGGTAATTAAAAGAGATTACGTATAAGCCCAAAACGAGGAGCCGTTGCATATGATATGACGGGTCTATGGAATATTGACCAGTGTAGAGGGGGCTTGGGTAAGGTGGGCACGTATGTGGTCTCGCCACCCAAAGCCACCCGACATACTATATTAAAACATCAAAATTGCATTCGAACTAACACAATTAATGTGGATTTTATGCGTGTAGGTATGGGCGTGAGGTACGGGCCCACCCCCCACAATAGTAATAAAATAATATATGTATATTATGTGGGGTTAAGTTTAGTAATTGGATTGGTAAATATGGGTTTCATAAAAACAACCCATAACCATATTATTAATTAATCTGCCCAATTTTTTATATAAACTGATTTTTTTACCATTGCCAAGGAGGGGATCAGTGGCACGAATTTTGAGACCAGGTGGTGGAACTGTGAGCACTCAGAAACACTGGTGGAACCTTGCATGAGTAGAATTTTTGCAGGAGGGTGATTTTGGTCCAGTCCCAAAATTGGACAAGTTTTATATGGATTTTGCACCTCTCGGCGACGGGAATCCATTAGCAGTGTCAGTTTCTTCAACAGAGCTCTCCAACTTTTGGGGACTTTTCAGCATGGAGGTATAATGCTCCATTTTGTAAATTGATGAATGTACTTCTTTGATGCCATTTTTCTTTAATGAATGAAGGCCTCCCCATTGATTGAGCAGGGCACAGAGATGTAGTCCAAGAGGGATGAACTCCGTTATCAAGCTTCTTTTTTTCTTGTCATGCTTATGTGTTTCTTCTTCTTCTTCTCACATGTGCACATTTAAGTTTCTCTTTGGTTAAGTTACAAACTATTTATGTAATTCTTTTCATGCATCTATAAACAAAAGATAACTTGGATCAAGTGGTATTAGAGTGGGTTCTTTTAGATGTGAATTGCATGTTTGTATGCTAATGAGAAACAGGCTCCGAAGAGGCAAAGTGGAATTACAATCTTTTGATCCTGAGGCAGCGCGTGCACATCAAAGGAGAAACATGGCAGATGAAGAGGCTCGGTATGAGGAGGAGATCAATTTCTGCAAGACCTTCTAAATGATGGCAGATCATGTTGAGAAGTTATTCTCAAAGCTCAAAAAGCAGGAAAATGCAGAGGGGAAAGCTCCAAAAGGACAAGGTTAAGTACATGGAGGTGATGGAGGAGATCCACCTCCTTCTCCTTCTACAAGTGAAAGTTCTTGTTCTTCTCACCATCATAATAATCTAAATTCCAAAGATGCATCTAAAAAGCCCTTTTTAAAATTATATGTTAAATTTGATCTGCCCATGTACAATGGTGAAAGCAATGCATAAAAGCTTAATAATTGGATTAGGCAGATTGAGATCTACTGTAGGATTCAGCAAATCATGGAGGATGAAGCAAAGATTCAATTAGCCTCTTTGCGATTAACCAGCACCACTCTCGTTTGATGGGAGAGAAAAGTACAAAGCGGTAAGGATGTGGGTAATCTTTATTCCTCTTGGCCTAATTTCATTTTTGCATTAAAAGCACAATTTTATCCATTGGGTTACATGCAAAAATCTTTAATGAACTGGTAGTATTTAAGGCAAGGCAAAGGTCAGGATGTTCAGAATTTTACAGAAGAATTTAGGAAGCAAGCACTTAATTTGGATATTGCACTTGATACACCTGAAATTGTGACTCAATACATTGGATCATTACATATTTATACTAGGCATTCATTGTTGTTGTTTGAACCAACCACCATTGATGCGGCCAGTGTAAAGGCCATTCACATTGAGAACATGGGAAAACATGATAGAGATGATCATTCAAAGAAACCACCTTCCAAACCTCCCAATGGCAAACCAAAATCAAAGTGGAAAGGAAGGGAAAAGAAGACCTCGTCATCCAAGAAAGAAGAAGGAGATAAGCCTTATTGCAACCACTACGAAAAGGAAGGTCATGATGATGATCACTGTTGGAAAATGCATCCAGAAAAACGATCTAAGAAGATTGGAGGAAAGGGAAAATAGAAGACGGTAGCAGCTATGCAGCAAGACCTTGGTTCTGACTCAGGAGATGAAGCATTGATCACAGCCGTGGGAAGAAAAGGTAGTCTTACACCGCATGTTAATTCTGATTCACATGAAGGCACTAGTTCAGTAAATGAGTCTCTTCCTAATGAAGGAAAGAGAATTGAGTTATTTCATATTAGAGTTGTGGTGAATCATACTAAAGTAGAGACTCTATTTGATACTGGATCTCAAGCAAACTTAATTGCAGAATCCTTGGTAAAGAAACTTGGCTTGGAAACAAAACCGCATCCCAAACCTTACCCACTGGGATGGATACATGATAAAGCAAAATTAAATGCAACTAAACAATGGAAGGTGAAATTTGTAATTGCTTCTAAGCTAGTGGATGAAGTAGTGCTAGATGTAATACCATTGGATATCTATGGCATGGTATTAGGGACTCCAAACTTATATGATAGAAAAGCCATTTTCTTTCATCATGAGAACAAATACCAAATCACCAAAGATGGGGTAGAATATATTGTAAGGGTTCATCAGACTAAAATCAATTCCAGCCTTGTAAGTGCAAGACGAATGAAGAGATTGGTGAACTCTAGTAAGGGTTGCCTGCTTATGGTCGTAAGGGGGAAAGATGCAGAATTAACTGTTGTTTTTCAAGGTTGTGATCCTGAACATAAAATGGAATTATGTAAATTAATTTCTAACTTTGATGAGATATTTTAGGAACCCAAGGGATTGCCTCCAAAAAGGGGAATCCAACATGAGATTTATTTGCAACATGACACTCCTTTACCAAATATTGGCATGTACAGGATGTCGTCCATTGAGATGGAGGAAATAAAAAAAAAGGTGCAAGAATTGTTGGATCAAGGGGTAATTAGGCCGAGCAATTCTCCATGTGGCTCTCCGACTGTCTTGGTGCCAAAGAAAGATCGCACATGGAGGATGTGCATTGATTATCGAGCATTGAAAAAGATCACGGTGAAAAACCGCTAGCCTCTTCCACGTATAGATGATTTATTATATTAGTTAAAGAATGCATAATGCTATCTATCTCACCAAGTTGGATTTGCATAGTGGTTACACTAGGTGCGGATTGTAGAACAAGATGTGTGGAAGACCGCCTTCAAAACAAGGCAAGGATTGTTTGAGTGGATGGTGATGTTGTTCGGACTTTACAACGCTCCACCTACATTCATGAGGATCATGAATGATATTTTTAGGCCTTTTGTTGATGAGTTTGTTCTTGTATATTTAGATGATATTCTTGTTTTTAGTAAGAGTTGGAATGAACATGTATTCCATGTAAAGAAAGTGCTTGATGTATTGAAAAAATAAAAACTCTATGTAAAGTTGTCAAAGTGTGAGTTCAGGAAAACCTCGTTGGTTTATCTAGGTCATGTTGTTGGTCATGGTTAGTTGAAAATAGATCCTTCAAAAGTTGAAGCAATTGTAAAATGGCCTAAGCCTACTAATGTATCAGAGGTCTGTAGCTTTCTAGTTGCAGTTCGGTACTGGCGAAGATTCATTGCCAATTTTTCTATTATAGCAGCACCTTTGCAAACATTGACAAGTGTGAAACAGGTCTTTCAATGGGGAGGAAAGAAACAAAATTCCTTTGAAGCATTGAAGGAAAAGATCAGCACCACGCCATTCCTAGCCTTACTCAATCTCCAACAACCATTTGAGATCAAAACCGATGCCAGCAGATACGCCATGGGAGTTGTACTAATGCAACAAAAGAAGCCAATTTGTTACCATTCTGAGAAGTTTTCTTAGGCTGTGATAAACTATCCTACTTATGACAAGGAGCTTTATGCTTTGGTCTAAAGCGTGAAGAAGTGGAAGCACTACCTGATCGGTAAGGAGACCATCATCCATACAGATCATCAACCCCTAGAGTACTTATAGACACAGACCAAGTTGCAGCAATCTCGTCATTTAAAGTGGATGGGTTTTCTTCAACAATTTCATTTGGTAATCAAGTATAAGAAGGGCGCTAGCAATAAAGTGGCCAATATGCTATCTCGCCCTCCTATTTCTGCTTCTATTATTTTGCATAATGTGTCATTATCTTTTGAAATTTATGTTGAATAGTATGTTAACGATGATGACTTTAAAGAAGTTTATGCAAAGGTTTCTTCAAAATATATACCTTCTTGTTGAGAATATCCTTTACAAACAAGTTTGGCCTTATTTCTAATAACGTCTCAATTTTCCTTCAGCTTGATTTTGAATATCCATTTAGTTCCTATTATATTTTTATCATGAGGTATAGGAACTAATTCCCAAGTATTGTTCTTTTTTATTTTCTCAAGTTCTTCATTCATGGCCTTGACCCAACATTCATCTCTGCATGCTTCATTTACATTTTGAGGTTCAGTGGAAGATAGTAATGCTAGATAGCATGAAGCTTCAACAATGGTTCGTATAATCTGCACACCTGCTCCTTTTTCTCCTAAAATTTGAGCTTCTGGATGATTTTTCTGAACATACCTCGACGAAGTCTTTTCTTCTATCATTATCTCTTCCTCTGGTGCTTCATTGGTTACTTCTTCAGAATCAGTGTGATTTGATGTGGGAAAATGATCCTCATCTTCTTCATTGTCATATTCTTCGATTTTTATTTGTTTTGGATTTTTTCATGCTTAATCAACCACAACATCAATACTTTAAATAATTTTCCCAAGTCTTTTATTATAACATTTATATCCTTTACTTTGGGAAGAGTAGCCAAGAAGAATACCTTCATCTGCTCTAGGTTTAAACTTACCAAGTTTTTCATTAGTCCTTTTGATGTAACATTTGCTTCCAAAAACTTTGAAGTATTTTACAGTAGGAGCCTTACCATACCAAAGTTCATGTGGAGTTTCAGTGCTATTTACCCAAACATTTGTTTGGTTGAGAATAGTGACGGAGGTGAATGCAGCTTCACCCCAGAAGGTTGCAAGAGTTCTAGATTCATCTAGCATAGCATGAGCCATTTGTTGAATAGTTTTGTTCATCCTTTATACCACTCCATTTTGTTGAGGAGTCCTTGTAGTGGAGAACTGTCTTTTTATTCCATGTTGTTCACAAAAGTCAAAGAATTCATCCGAGGTAAATTCCCCTCCTCGATTAGATCTGAGGCATCTGATTTTGTGATCTGGTTCATTTTCAGCCAAAGCTTTGAAGGCTTTGAAATTTTCAAATGCTTCATATTTATGTTTTAGAAGACCTATCCAACACATTCTGGAAAAATCATCAATAAACAATATAAAGTATTCTTCTCCTCGAGGTGACTTTTTCCTTGACGGACCACATAAATCAGTATGAACAAGTTCAAGAGGCTTACTAGCTGACCCTTCCTTTTTGATTAGTTGAGATCTGGTTTTCTTACCAAATTGACATGATTTGCATATAGTATTTTCAGGAATGTTGATATTTGGAAGATCACGAATAGCCTCGAATTTGCACGCTTCTCTTATTTGAGAAAATCTTAGATGTCCCAATCTTCTGTGCCGTAACCATTTTTCATCATTTTTGCTTAGATAGAATTGTTGTTGTCCTCCCTTGAGTATGTATAGGTTATTTGGAGTTCTTGTACCTTTAATCACAGGTTCTCCTATATCAAGCTCACGAACAACACATCCATTTGATCGAAACACTACTTCATTTCCTTGATCACACATTTGACTCACACTCAATAGATTATGCTTTAAGCCATCAACAAACATAACATTCCCAGCTTTAACTTTTTCTTTCAATAAGAGAAGACATTTACCTTTTATGACAATAGGAGTGTCGTTTCCAAATGAGACACTCTTTTCCTTTTCTAATTTATTATATGAGCGTAGTTTTCCTCTGTCACCTATCATGTGTTTTGAGCATCTATTGTCGATGTACCATTGGTTTTCTTGTCCTTCTGCATACAAGGCTATACCACATCTCTCTGTTTGTGGTTCTTTATTTCTCCATATTTTGGGATTTAATGGAGTTTTCTCCTTTTGAGCTATTTGCCAAAATTTACTCTTACATTCAGATTCTTCATGGCCAAAGTTGTTACATATTGAGCATTCTATTTCATTTTCAAGAAGAGAAAAGTTATTCTAGGAACTTTTCTTAATCCCTGTCACATTTCTTTGATTATGTGCTTTTGTAGTCATGATAGTTTTGTAAGCAACACATTGAGAAACTTTGTGTCCAAAATTATGACATGAGAAACATTGACCATTAAAGAGGTTCCTGTGATTATCGAATCTACTGACCTATTGATTGTAGTTGAAGTTCCTCCTACTGACCTACTGATTGTAGTTTCTATTAATATTCTTTGAAGAAAATTGAGTACGATTTACCTGAGGCTGATTGTGGCTTTTGTTCATCCTTGAAGTAAATTGAGCTTGATTCACCTAGTGATCTGCTTTATGCCTTTGCTGACAATTGTCTAATTGTGCACTGCTCTTTGCTGCATTAAGATAGCTTTTAGTGGAGGTTGATGACTTCTGTGATTGAGATGTTTCTTCAGTATATCTAAGACCTGTCTTTATCAGAGGATAGTGCTGCACTTTGATAATTTCATTTAAGGATTCTGATCCTTTAGCAAACCTAAGATTGAGAGCTTTTGTTTTCTCAAGGTCCTTTTTTAAACCCACAATTTCACATTCTAGCTTTTCATTGTGTTTTTCTCTTTCAGCAAGTTGGTATGTCAAGGTGTCTATAATCATATTATGTTATTCTAAACATATTTTTAGTTTAGAGATTTCTTCATAAAGGTCATCTTCATCTAAAGAATCCAAAAAATCATCATCTTCATAAGCCATTAGAAGTCTATAGTCATTACTATTTTCATCTTCATCACTATTTGATAAACATCACTATCTTCATGAATATAGTAGCTCTTTTTACTTACACTTTGTTTTCTATTCCATTTTGCAGATTCCTTCCCTTTATCATATTTATATTTATGAGGACATTTGGCAGCATAATGACTAGCTTTACCACAGGCAAAACATTTAAAAGGTAGTTTACCTCTGAATCTTCTAGAACCCCTTGAAGATTCTTGACAAAGTTTGCTTCCTCTTCTTATTTTGAAATATGTCCTGATTAATTGAGTACTTCTTTTCCTTTCGTTGAAGCTTTAAATGTGGCTTCTCTCATATCTGATGGACCTCCTTTTCTCAACTCAAAGGTAGTTAAGATTCCATGAAGCTGTGTCATAGTAATAGTCTGTAGATCCTTCTTTTCTTATATGGCAGATACTTTTGATTCAAATTTAGCAGATAAGGATCTTAAAAATTTTTCAACTAAGGTAACTTCCTTTATCTCTTCACCCAGATTCTTCATGCAATTAACAATATCATCTATACATAAGAAGCAACTAGCTATACTTTCATCATTGTGCATCTTGAGAGTTTCATATTGAATTTTGAGAGTTTGTAGTTTAGCACATTTTACCTAAGAGTCTCCTTCGTAGCTTAGAACGATTTTGTCCCATATTTCTTTGGCTGATTTGAGCTGCATAACTTTGACAAACTTTGATTGTGATAGACTTCCCAATAATGTATTGACAACCTTGGCATTGGTTTCATATCGCTTTTTACCTGCTGTATTTGTAGGAATTGCTGATGGAAATGTATATCCTCCTTCCATGATTTCCCAGACATCTGTTCCAAGAGATTGAAGATAGGCTGTGGTTCTTACCTTCCAATAAACAAAGTTGCTCCCATCTAAGATTTACAGTCTGATGGATCCTCCGCTTTCTTGATTACTCATGATGATGGATCCTCCTTCAAGCGATCAAGCTTCTTCTGAAGGACCTGCTCTGATACCAATTGTTGGAAATAATACTAAGAGGGGGGGTGAACCAGTATTAGCAAATCAACAATTTTTCATTTCCATAATCAGATTCATATAAGCTACTTCAGTTAGGGGAACTCACATGTACACGCAACTGTGTTTCATGCAACTAGCGTATATCTAGAAAAATTATGATTCAGTTAATTCATCATATGTGGATCTTTAATCAGTGCATCAGAACTTCATTAACCATATAAACAGTAACTAGGTGCAGTAAAAATAGAATAGATCATCACACATAAGAAACACACATGAACAACAAGATATAAGGTGGAAACCTAATTTGGGTGAACACCGCTTGCTACAATCGTCTCTGTCTTCTTTTAATAATAAGAATATTTTGTTTACAATTTTTGTATTGGTGCAGTCTTATACTAGTACGCAGGATTCTACCTGTAGAAGGCTACAACCTTCTCTCATTCTCCAACTTCTACTGGAAGGGAGCTACAACCCCCTAGATCTTGTACTAGCTGTTATATTTACTAGTATGTAGGTGCCGGCCTACAGAAGGCTACAACCTTCTCTTTGCTTCTAGGGACCATGTTTAATAAATTTCCAGACTGGATCCATCAACAACATCATTTAATCATCAAATATATATGCATCAACCAATTTCCTTCTGAACCAACCACAACTAAATCAATCAATCACTCCATCAATCTGATGATTTAGAATGTTGTCACCAAAATTCAGTAACTAGAACCCAAGCCAGAACCCAGAACATTGCAATAGCAAATAGAAGCAACTAAAACATATTTTATAAGGCATACACTACTTCCATCTATCAAACCTGCATGTATATGCGTTTTCCTCAAGGCGAACCTGCGTACAGATCTGCAAATGATGTATATGCTATTTTGATATGCAGAACCAGCGTGTATACGTGCCTTTTCTAAAGCGAACCTGCGTACAGACCTATAAATGATGATTTAAATATTACAACAATTCTAGACTTCAGTCATACCTAGATCATCATATTTACAGACTCACAACATGTGCCATTTATTCAGATAAATGATCAAACTGTAATATCCCTCCCCTTAATAATAAATAATAAATAATAAATAATAAAAATAAAAATAGTAATAACTATTCTAAAGCTCTAAATAAGAATAAAAAGAAATAAAACAATAAAATTAGTAAAGCTATGAAAAAGAAGAAAATAAAACAAGAAAGCTAAAAACCAAAGTCGCATATAGACACATGGAGTGTGTGCATGTGGTTCCCATCCAATGTTTGTTCTATTTAATAGATGGTGAGGAAGATGAGCAGCATTCATGCACTCCATCTTCTCGAGATTCTATCTTTCATTCTCTTGGGAGAATGGTGTTCTAAGACATAGGAGTCACTGGTAATAGTACGTTGATTGAGGACTCAGGGGTGGTTAGTTGTAGCAAATCCTTGCACAATTGAGCCTACAGTTGGGTGGAGAGTCGTCCCCAAAACCTTGTTGCGGTAAGCCTACTTCTACTGTTGGTAAGCACTATTATTAGTTGAATTTAGTTTATTAATTACATGTTTATTTGGCTAGGTAAGTGCCACGTTGATTTAAATTTAAAAAAAGTTAAGTAGATATCTATTTTGGGTTATTACATGTGGTATCAAAGCGGGTTTCAATTCTATATGGCCTCTAGGTAAAAATAAATAAACAAATATATATAGTTATCAATATGT
>APFE030458892.1:22795-34605 GCA_000404065.3 Pinus taeda
GAAAATTCTTCACCTGGAGACTTGAAATAAATACGCCACTCGCGAAAATAATAATTTTGATCCATAGGGAGAAAAAGTTAGCTTTTATAGCTTGGAAATTTAAAATTTAAATTTTTCTTACTTAAGTGAAAGATTTTCCAAGTAGATTCTCCTTACCTGCATGCAAAATTCATGAAGTCATTGAAAGTCAACCCTTAAAAATTAATTATAAAAAGCTTCGATGATTATTTATTTTGGAATTCCACGTTTATTTCCACACCACTTTGAAATTAAATTTTGGAATTACATAGACTTTGAAATTAGATCTCCTAAAGAGAACCGTAATATGGCAAATCAACAGTGCTCAAGAATCAAGGAATTGAGGGCCATGGCGTGATGTACTTAGAGTTCATTGTGTGATATCACCGTAGGATCGTTTTTATGGTGCAAAGCTCCAAATGGTATTATATATTAAATTGTATTTAATTAAAGAATAAAATAATTGTATAATATACAAGTTTTTCCTAACTCTATATATATATTATTTTCATATTATAAGTGGATTAATTAAGCATAAAAGAGAAATTTGATAAGTTATTTTTGGAATATTCTATATACATTAATTAATTGACAAATTATATTTAAAATTGTGAGCCTATGAAATTTATAAATTCCATAGTTGATAATAATTTGAGTGATATTTTGAATATTATTAATAACAATGTTTTGAATATTGATAGAATTTAATTTTGAATGTATATTAAAGATAAAAAAGAGAATTTTCTTTATTTGGTGGAAAAATAAATTCGATAAATTATATAGAAACAGATTGAATTGTAAATAGTTGCAATTGCAAATATTTTTTTTAAAGAATTTTGAGACATTAACAATGTTTAACTTTCTTGATTATTGCTTGGTTACCTACTTGTCTATTAATTTAAGATGTCAATTTTATTTACAATTGGCGTTCTTTTGATATATCTATTAAGGATCTCTAGTCTCCACTTTAAAAAAAATAAAAGAATCAAGACAAACTGATTACTTAGCTTAAATAAATTTATGTAGAAAACGCCTTCTAGTTCCAGGTGCCTACCAGTGGAAACTCCTAGGCCTGCATGAGCATGGGTTATAGAGAAACTTTCGCATGCTTCATTGTTTCGTAGGTATTTTAAATGTTGAAACTAATAAAAGAAGAAGAAGAAGAAGAAGTTACAGGGTTGATGGTTTTTGTTCGCTTGTTTTAATTTGTAGTTGAAGAGTGGACAGATCCGCAATCGAGTTTCTTTCCCACTTAAAACGTGCAGGAATCAAATAGTTGTGCTTGGAATAGTGCTTATCTCTTACCGGGAAATCCTGTTACTTGAAATTGGATTGAAGAAATCCATTCTATATGAGATGATTTCATGTGCATTGAAGAAGAGAAATTAATTGCTTGTAGAGAGAGTTTTAGTGCTATTGGTTTTCTTGGGTAGCTCGACTTTTTGGACAACTCCAAGCCCAAGTCTGCATTTACAGTTTAAGTCATTGTTAAGTATGGGTGTAACTCCAAACTCTCTCGCTGCTAAACAATTTTACTTCAAACAATTTTACTTCAACAAATGGATTTATAAGGTTTAGGGTCATAAGGTTTAATTATTGTTTAGGTTTATATGGTTTATCATTAAAATATAATGAAAATAATTAAGTATAGCATTATTATTTTTAAGGTATTTGCTAAATTATTATACTATTTTATGTATCTTTAATAAATGTATTTTTGATGAATCAAAATGCAATTTTTAAATTTATTAATAGTAAGTTAAATATTTTGATTATAATAGTTGCTATATAATAGTAGTATAATAAAATATCTTACATTGTAAATAATAAATTTCCTCTTGTAGAGATTTCCCGACATTGTTGTCGAAAGGAACAATGGAAATTGCAGGAACACGCATAGTCATGGCCGCAATCTTACAATCTTATGTCTTATGTCTTATGCAGGCAATTTTATGTCTTATCCAGGATATTAATATGGCTAAATGTATTGTAATTTAAGGGATGGTGTTGCCTTTGTAGGTGCGGTTGCAGGCAGGCCATATAATTAATAAAATGATTTTATTTTGTGTTGGGGAGGGATAACCTTCCCAGTGATCCGATCCAATTCTGGGTCGGGTGATGGTGTCTCTTCTTTATGGTGTGGAATATTTCTTTGGTTGTTTGATTTCTTAAATATCCTTAGAGTAATCATTTAATAGCCATAAGAATCTCAAGATACATTCAATAAATTTGTTTAAATGATTTATTTTGTTAAAAGCAATCCATTTAATTCTTCTAACATAAGTTATGATTGCTTAAACAGATACTCAAAATATTTCACTCTACAACGCATAATTCAATTTATCCTAGCACATAAGGTCATGAATCTGTAGACTTAATATTGGTGTGACATATAATTTCAAAATTCATGGTCAATTTTCTTTCAGAATTCAAGTACCTTCTTAAAACAATACTGCCACTAATATTCTTAAGCTTTACACATTGGAATTTTGATTTTATGTTGAGACAATTCTGTAAGTTTTAATACTACAAAATTTCTGATTATTGATAATTTGCATGATCAATCACACAGTTTCAAATTTGGCAATGGTCTGATTGCATGCCGTGCATTAGGGGAAAAATATATAAAACATTAGATTGAAATGAATCAAGAATCTTCAAAACTTTGTGAATAAATTTGGCATGGTTAATACATATTTGGTTAAAAATTCACTGCATAATTATCACAACACTAATCTAAGTATTTTGGCTCTTATTTTATGCTTCTTCAATGATGAATCTTGATATTGAGTGACTGGTTAGAGTGTTTGGCTATCATTGCATGCATATGTGGGTGACTTGATTTCACTGTTAGACATCTGATACTTTTAGAGGTCAGATATAGGTCTGCTCTTGACATTACCGTGATATATTACCTTTGCATTCGACACTAAGCTTGAATCTAGATCATTAGTAATCCTTATCTTGAATTTAGTGATCATTTGAGAAGTGAATTAGTGGATTGATTGGATCGTCTAGTGACACACATCACATTGCAGTGTTGCTTTAATTAGCTATCCAATTTGGTATCTAAGGACTGATATATTCTTGGGAATAAGCTACAACAATCGGATTCTTGACAGCAGAATAGCATTGGTATAACTTAAAATTTGGTGTATTCATTAGTTCCTCATTGGTTTCTCATACATCATTATAGACATCAGATTCTTTGGTTCTCTGTTCGCATTAGAATCTCATTACATGGTAAAACCACTATCTCATTTTCTTGAGTGGATAGTGCTTGCATCCTCTTATCATTTTCTAAACATAAAAAGTGTTATAATCAACTACAATGGTTCTCTCCATTACAACCATATAACAAAGCTAAATTCTAAATGACTCACCTAATTAAAAGTATATAGTTTTGTTATGACTCATTGATTCATTGGAAAAGTATATAATCTCGTAATCTTGGATGGTGATAATCTACCCATAATTGACGATATATAATTCTCTGAAAGATTGCACTATTGATATGGTGTACTGGCATGTTTTTTGTATCAAATCTTTAATGCTGGTGTAACTACTCCTCAGAGGGAGGTCCTGTTTCTTATGTTGATCTTGTAGATGCTGTAATCAGATTTTCAACATAATTGTTGATTTTGTGGTATATTGTTCACAGGACAATAACTTTCCAGCACCGGTCACTAGGCTGGGCAATCCTCTGCTTTGTAATGCTATTATTTTGTCCTGAAATCATTTACTTCTGCTTGCATCTCCTGACATTTCCTTTCCAGAGTCTGTATGAAATTTCTTAAGGTCAGCACTTTCTTTGCTGTCAGGATAGTCTCTGTTCGACTTTGGATGTCCAGTGCTACCAATTCTTCCTTAGTGTGAGTGTTCAGGAAATGAATCATCTTGTTGGCCTGCTTAGGCATAATCCCCAATGCTGCTCTGGCCTTCTAAATTTCAAATTGAACCATGCCTATTAATTCAATTTGCTCATGTATAGCCTGTATTGATCGCCATTGGTCATTGATTGATTGGCCAATTTTGGCCCACAAAATCTTTTTGATCTCAGCCAGAGTTTTGTCTAGAGATAGTTCTTTTTCTAAGGCCTTCACTCTGGTCTCTAGGGATTTTATTTCCCTTTGCTTCTCGGCCACTGTCATTTTGGACTTGTCATAACTGGCCTCTAGTTTGGCCAACCTTTCTTTGGCCTCTTTTACTTCTGTCACCTGAATTCAAGCTCCTTGACAGCTTTCATTAGGTCCTCCATACTCATACTGGATTCCGGTGCTACTGTTGTTGCTGCTGTAGCATCTGTAGTTGATGTAGCCGTTGTAGGTGCTGGAATGGTAGGAGGGGCTGATCCTGTTTATGTAGGAGGAGCAAGGCCAAGAGTTGTAGATGTTTGAGGTGGTTGGGAGGTTGACTCCCCCTGTTTATCTTGCAAGGCTTTCTCCAATTCTTCCTCCATCTGTAGTATTCTTTGATTCATCTTTAGAAGCAAATCCATGGTGTCATCAACCTCTTTTTCCTGTACAAGTTCTGTAGTTTGAGGGTGAATGGTTGCAGGAAGATTTGCCTGCTTTCTGAGTGCAGCAATATCATCTTCCTTCTTCTTCATAAGGGCCTTGATACCCTTTGGATCCTTAAGATTGTGTCCTAGATCAACAATAATGTCCTCCAACGTTTTTATTCGGTTATCCTTGGCAGTGGAAGACATCCTTTCCAAATCTAATTGAGTATTTGTATTTTTCAATGGTTCCTTTAATTGATGGGCCAACATGACCTTGTCTACAAGCGTGGCATAGACCACTTCCCCTATTTGCTTATGCAGTTCAATTTGATCCATTGGATGTATGTTCTTGGAGAGGACTTCCATGTTTGTCTTTATGTAGTCTGCAGCTGATTTGGGGTGTGGAACTTTAGGTTTGAAATGAGTAAAAATCATCTCGTCCTCCTTGATATCATAAGCTGCCATCAATCTTTGTTGCTTGGAGGGTGTTGTTTTCAAGAATTGATCATAAAGTTGTATTCTCAATAGTTCATTCTGTGCCTTGATTTCCATGAAAGTTCCTTTCATACCAGCTAGCTTCTTGCCCTGCTGCCTGGAAGAAGACACCTCTGTGCTATGCTGCATACCTTGTTCCTGCTGAAATGAGCTGGTAGCAGTCTGCTGGCTGGACTCTCTCTCCCTTTTCTGGCTCTCTACCATTTCTTCACCAATTTCTTCTTCAGCCTGAGGATCAATTCTTTGCCTCTTGGCTTCTGGTTGTTGTGCTGACCCACTTGGAGGTGTGGGCTCCTCTCTATCCCGTTTCTTACCTCTCTCCTTATTAAGAGGAGTTTGCAAGGCTGGAATTTGTGATGTTTCAGTTTGTTGTGGAGGGGCTTGCCCTTGACTCTGATATTTGGATGTGGTGGGATGTTCTATCTCTGCTTCCTGCTGTGTATCCATCACTTCTTTTCCCTTTGTTGTAGTTGTTGTTGTTGTAGATATTTATTGGGCAGTCTGTGCAGCTGCAGCAGTGGATGTGCCTTCCCGAACTTGGAGTGGCAGCTTGAATGTCACTTGGTGAAAAGAATCCAAGTCAAGAGTTTTTTCTAAATCTTTGACATTTTTCTCCATTATCTCTTCTTGAGTAAATTCTTCAATTAATGTGCCTGGCACCCACTCATCTTTGTTGGCATATTGCTCAATTTGTGGAATTGGACAAAGTTTATAGGCTAACAGCCTATATTTGACTCTTCTAGCATTGATAAAGCCATCAGGGTCATAAGGGACCCACCAGAAACTCCTTTTTTGTTTGAGCTGTTGCCCCAATATTTGATCAGCATCTTGCCAACCATCTTTCTTGTTCATGATAAAGGGGCCTAGATGGTCATTGAATTTCAAGTTAGCTTTCTTCTTGGCACTATGAAAATGAGTAAGATCTGAATTAATGAGTTGCCTATAGTATTCCAAGGCAAACAATCTCATGGGTACATATCTTCGGAGCCTGTAGGGACAGAGCTCACAACCATAGATCCTAATGACAGTGTGATTTTGGTATAGATACCAATCACCTATTTTATAATTCTTAGACAACTGTAATATTTTCTGCATGTCATATGACAACCTAGGAGGAGGAGTTCTTTTCAAGAGACATGAGACTGGATAAACAAGTTGGTCAATGAACTCATAGTAAGAATATGGAGAGTTCTGAACTTGATGAAAAACTGAAGACCAAAAGATAACAGACCTCCTTTCACCCTGTGAATCCAGCTTTTTGATGGGGCATTGGAAGCAATCTGACTGATAGTACATGAACAAATGATAGATATATGATGAATATTTGAATACTGCTTCCTTATCCAGCTTTAGCAGTTGGTCATGTATTTTATTGGCAATGAACTTGGCATAGTTCTATTTGACAGTAGGGGTCTTTCCAAGGCTATATGCAGACAAAAGGACTAACACTGTTTCATCAATATGCTCACTTGTTGAGAAACCCAGCACAAAGGATATCATGTCTACAAGCAGCTTGCCTACCTCATTGAAATTGACATATAGGAAAGGAGGTGGCCCTGTAGGTTGGCGGTCTGCTCTCATGAAGGTCTTGGCAATTCTAGCAATCTCAGTGTTGGAGAGTTTGGGGACTTCATCCAGCAGGTATTTGATGGAAAAAGCGATGAACAGTTGGGTCTATTTGAAATTCAGCATCTGATTAATGGAATCAGGAGTTATATGAAAGAGTATGCTCCCAGATGTAGACTTGAAAGCTCTGAGGCTTGCGTCATAATTTTCAGCACAGAGGTGAATTATCTCAGGGAAATATTTACAGAAGGCAAGAAATAGATGGGCAAATTTGACTCCCAAATGCCATACATGTCACTGTTTTTTAAGTAACTATTTCTCAGCTGGTAGAAGGTCTGCAAGTGGTTTCTGTCTCCAACCAAATCCTGAATGAGGTAATCACTGTCAACTAAAGGCAATTCTTCAAGCTCCTTGTTAGGTGCATTGATAGGAGCAACATTTAAAGCATCTGGAGTGGCCATATTGAAATCTTTTATGTACTAATTCTTGGAACTAAGATTCAGTACAATTATTGCAGACTGCAAAGTGAATTTGTATTTGGCAGTGGCTTTAGCTATTTGCAATGTGTGTCAAACGAGAAATTACAGAGTTTCAACAGAATTTACCTCTGGTTGATAAACTTGTGGGACAACTGTAGGGCAAATAAGACTGTCTTTGAGCTAAGCAGGTGGACTTTTGCAGAGAGAAGTTTGGTGAGAGTGGATAATGAACAACTATGAGGACCTGCATTGGCAGCACGGGCTCTTAAAACCAATTTTTCAAGTGAATTTTGCAAACTGATGCGGGTTTACTGAGCTTTGTGGGAAGAGGATGTTAACCAGAAAGTTTAGACAACAATTAGGTGCATAATTGGCTCAGTGTGGGAGCTTGCAGAATTTTATGCAGGTAAAAATGGACCAAATGGTGAAAACAGGGGTGAAAAAGGTTGACTGTGGGCAAATACCTGGTTTTCATGGCGTCGAGGGTGCTGAGTTGGAACAATGGTGAGTAATTGAGTCGAATTTGTAGGCGGCAGCAGCTTGGACAACTAAATTCCAGGTTGGGCAGCAAATCGACGCGAATGGCATGCACAACGTTCCCACAATAAGCAATGAAAATGACATAAAATGGTCCTTTTGCGTTGTTTTATGCAAATTCTGGACTTTTTGGCGCTTTTGGTGCTTTTTGGCGATGACGTCATCGATGAGTACCAGGTATAGCAGGATGACGTGGACCTCTGACATGGGTGGTGAGGTGGCACAGGACACAGCGGCATGGCGTGGACGCGGGCAAATTAGGTGGCAATGGCGCAGACGCGGGCGGTGACGTCACAGATGATGTGGTGCTGACGTCAAGGGCAGAGGGTGGTATCTGGTTTTCTCCCCGCACCACATTTCGGCATAAGCGGTATCGGGGGAGGGGCCTCCGAACACCCCAGGAAGGCGACGCGTGGCGGGGGTACGACAGTGAAACCGCCAATCCCCCATACGCTAAAGATCCGCCGACTTGTGGGTGAAAATGACCTCCCACCCTTGGATCCAGGGGGCCAACGATCGGATGGCTGGCGGGGGTTACGGGGTGGCGGATGATTAACTGTGGAGCCCGCCAATAATAAAACATTTAAAACAAAGGCGGGGTGGGTTTAAACTTTAATCAGCATGGTTATGTGAATGCACGCTCATTCTACATTTATTTAATTTAAACGTAACAATGAAACATTAGCGCGGGAGGGAAAATGGGGTTTGTGAGCGGAGGGCACTGTGGTAATTAATTTTACCAAAGGGTTTAATCAAAACCCATAGTCTTTAGGGTGGGGGAGGGTTAATATTAGTCCCATATGGACTAAATATTTCCCAAGACTGACTTATATAGCTATATTGTTATGGGGTGGGGTATTAAATAGATTTTTGGGATTGTATTAGCTATTGTAGAATTAGGGAAGGGAAGCAATGTTAACGAGCTAAATAATAAAATTAGTTGTTAATATGACTTTGTGAGGTGAAAATGCAAGGGAAAATGCTAAGCTCATGAAATGAAACTTAGTCACAGAAGAGGAAAGGAATTCAGAATGATGATTTTTACACAAGAAATGTGGCTTCTTTTCCTTTAGTCAGCTGAGAGTTTGACTTGGGATTGGTACTAGAATGCAGTGAAATAAGACTGTTGGGCAGATCCCAAGGTCTTTGGGGAGTGTTAGTAAATGATCTTTGGGGGAAAAGGGAAATTAGTCATACTTCCATTGTTATGTCATCCAACCACTGCCATGGTGCCAATACCCTGAATGAGATGAGTTCTTCTTTGATAAGCCAAATGGTAATAGCATTTTTACTTCTGCAACCTCACACTACCTACCCAACTTAATAATCCTAACATTTTTTCTTCACTTGAATTGGGTGCACTTGAATTAGCAACCCCTGATTGTCCTCTTTTTCTTTTGACTACCCTCCTGACTGCCGTCCTATCTAAATCTACCCTTATCTCTTCCAAGGACCCAGATTAAGCAGTTGGGCTCCTTCATTTCTCTACCTAGATAGTCATCTGCCAAGCTTTGAGCTAATTGGACAGGAATGATTCTCTATTCTGCAACAAACAATTTAAACATGGCATGGTCCAGATTGAACTGTTGGGCCATCCATTAATTATGATTAGCAGCAGTGTTTGCACATTGTGATGCTACCAATAAGATAGTAGTGGCATTTTGACTGGCCACTTTCCTGGTCTTTGATTTGGGGTTCATTTTCACTATTATTTTTGACCAATTGATTTTCTTGCCTTTTGATTATTCTTTTAAGGCATACCCTCTTTTCATTTTTTAATTTTCCTAGTCTATGTACAAAATATGGAACCTTTGCAAGATGCAATGATTAACATATTTAGCCTTTCCATTGTCAATCAAGAAAAATGAAACCTATTGGTATAGGAACTTAACACATCCAATGCTTATCGTGCCTAGCCTTGTAATTGGCCTAGCTCTTTTCTAGTTGTTCTTGTACTACCTAGTGGATCTCCTAGATCTGTTCAATGAACCTAGTTGCCTTGTCCACATCACTATGTCTATCAACCATGGTATCTTTACCAAAGACAAAATCCAAAGGAGACCATGGTATGAAACCAAGTCAGGTCTCAAAAGGAGATCTCTGTGTAGAAGAGTGTTTGGCTCTATTGTAAGCATGTTGTACAGAACACAAGTGTTCATCCCAAAGCTTAGGGTGTTTGCTGCAATATCCTCTCAGTAACTGGATCACTATCCTGTTAACTACTTCTTTCTTAACATCTATTTGTGGATGAAAATATGTACTTTTCTTTAATTTGGTGTCCATTAGTTCCCATAGACTTGACCAAAACTTCCCCACAAATCGGGTGTCTCGATCAGATACAATAGAAGTGGGTAATCTAAAATGAACCCATACATGTTCAAGGAACAATTTTGCAGTTTTTCAACTGTAATCTGTTTACTACAGGATATCAAAATACACATTTTGTTGAACCTATCCACAATGACATATAGATAATCATGACCTTTCCTAGATTTAGGTAGTCCTCCAACAAAATCCATGGAAATGCTTTCCCAAGGGTGAGAAGGAACTGGAAATGGAGAGTACAAGCCTAGTTTTTTGTTGTTGGGCTTTCTTTTCGTACACATAGCACATCCCTTTACATATCTAGAAACTGTCTCACTCATTCTCGGCCAATAATAGAACCTTTGCAGCTATGCAATTGTTTTACTTACCCCAAAGTGACCTGATATGAGAGAAGTGTATGCTTCCCTAATTATATTTACTCTCTCAGTTTGTGGAATGCAGAGTTTCCCATAATGATATAAGAGTCGGTCCTTCATGTGATAATCCAATTCTTCTATTCTTTTGCCTTGACTCAAAGTTGCATGAACATCTTTAAAGTCCATATCCTGAGCATACTGTTCTATGTAGCTTTCATGGAGCATAGAATTATGCTTAAGTATGATAGATGCATTTATAATGGGTCTAGATAACATGTCTGCAACCTTGTTATATATACCCTTTTTATATCTCATGACTAAATGAAATTGTTGAAGGAAACCCATCCATTTGTAAAGTCTTTATTGCTGCAATTTAGTTTGGGAGTGTAGGTATTGAAGTGGCTGATGATCAGTATATATAATTATTTATTTGCCCATTAAGTAATGTTTCCACCTTTTCACACTCTGAACTAATGCATACAATTCTTTATCATATGTAGGATAGTTAACTACTGCAGGATTAAAAGTCTCAGAATGATAACATATGGGTTTACCATGTTGTGTCAACACTACTCCCATGGCATAGTCACTGGCATCAGTTTGGATCTCAAATGGTCTTTGTAGATCTGGCAATGCTAGTACTGGTGTTGTACTAATCTTTTCTTTCAAGGTGTCAAAGGCTTTTTGCTGTTTTCCTCCCCACTGAAACACCTTGTTCAATCCTTTCAAGGCATGTAAGGGAGCTGCAATTGAGGAAACATTTCAAATGAACTTCCTCCAATATTGTGCTGCTCCTAAGAATCTTCTCACTTCTGTAGCAGACTTGGGTTTAGGCCAGTTTACAATGAATCCCACTTTAGAGGGATCTGTTTTCAATTCACCTCCCCCTACTATGTGACCCAAATAATTTAGAGAGGCTTTACCAAATTCACATTTGGAGAGTTTAACATAAAGTTTTTCTCTTTTCAAAACACCTAATGTTTGTTTAACATGCCGTAAATGTTCTTCCCATGTTTTACTAAAAATCAGATTGTCATCCAGATATACAATAACAAATCATCAAGAAAAGGTCTAAGTACATCATTCATTAATCTCATGAAAGTAGCAGGGGCATTGGTCAAACCAAAAGGCATAAACAGCCATTCATACAATCCCTGCTTTGTTTTGAAAGTAGTCTTCCATGCATCTTGCTCTGCAACTCTGAACTGATGGTATCCACTGTGCAAATCTAGCTTGGTGAAATAAACAGCTTCCTTCAATTGATCTAAAAGATCATCTATGCGAGGAAGGGGGTAAATATTTTTATTGTTATCTTATTTAGTGCTCGGTAGTCAATGCACATTCTCCATGAGCCATCTTTCTTTCTCACCAAAACAATTGGTGACCCCCATGGTGATGTGCTAGGCCTGATGAACCCTTTCTCAAGCAACTCCTGCACCTGCCTCTTGATTTCAGCATTCTCTAAAGCAAACAACCTGTACATCCCAATGTTAGGCAATGGAACATCTTGTTGCAAAATAATATCATGTACTA
>APFE030458892.1:70092-100281 GCA_000404065.3 Pinus taeda
GATATTACAGTGGATTTGTTGTAGGTTGTGTCTCTTCATTTTGCTGGATAATAGAAAGGAAGGATTGGCTGTTCGGGGTGGACGTAGCCCAAACTGGGTGAACCACGTATATCTGTGTCTCTCTTGTTTTGTATGTTTTTTCTGTGTTTATATTTCTGCAATATTTTATGTGTTCCATTGCTCTATAATATATAATATTCTAACACTATCGACAGCTGAAGCAGAATATGTGGTTGTTGCATCTTGCTGCACACAACTCCTTTGGATGATGCAAACATTGCAAGACATACAAATCACTTGTACTCCACCTATCTCCATCTTTTGTGATAATACAAGTGTAATCATTATTTCAAAGAATCCAGTCATGCATTCAAAGACCAAGCACATACCTTTCAAATATCATTTTCTCTGGGAATAAGTGCTTGAACAAAAGGTCAAATTGGAGTATTTTCCCTCCAAGGAACAAGTTGTTGATATACTCACCAAACCACTACCCAGGGAGACATTTGAATACCTCAAACAGAAGCTGGGAGTAATTGATGCACCATCTTGCTGTTGAAACTTGTGTATTTTAGAGAAAAGTGGTTTTACGCGAGTTTCATGTGGATCATCTGCGTACATACGCTGGTTTCTGTGGATACAGTCGCGTATATGTTGGTTTGAAGACAATCATTGGGCCAGGCTCAATATGAAAAGGGTCTGATATGGATCTGATAGAGACCATCTAGCACAGGTTCAGGGGGAGCATATATACTTCTAATAATGCATTGTTGGCATTAACTAAGAAGATCTTGGTTCAAGTTCATAGTTGTTTTTGGTGGAACAGGTGCAGAGAGAGAACATGGTTATTGATCTGAATGATGATTGACAGATTCTACTGATGATAGTTGTTGATGACTATCATAGTCTTTTTGTAGATATTTCATCTCTATGTCATGTATTTCTTTTCTTATCAAGGTCATGTAACGGCCTACTTTGGTTTCCCCACTATGCCTGGCATGGTTGATGCAATGTTCTTGTTTTATCAATGTGTAAACTTTTGATGTATCCCCACTTGGTTGGGTGGATGAGTCAATATTGGTATATCCCCACTCGGTTGGGAGATGGATGTATGAGTCTTTGGTGATAGGAAGGTCATTCATGATATATAGAGTCATGTTCTTTCTTGTAGAACATCGTTTTGCAGACCTTGCCTACAGTCAGGGGGAGCATGGACAACAGAGCAGAGTAGAGAATTCAGCATGTACTCAAGGGGAGCATAACCCTTTGTCCTTGATGACAAAGGGGGAGAATGACTTTGAGTGACTTGGGGTTGCTATCAAGTCCAAAGGGGGAGATTGTTGGCATTATGACACAGGTGTTGTCCTTGATGGCAACTCACTCAGATGGAAGATCATAGTTGAGGCTCCTAGAATGAAAGCAAAAGAGATATACGCAGGTTCCTCTTAACAAAGTCATGTATACACGCGGTATTTCCGATCAAAAGGCACGTATATGTATACACACACTTTCTTGCAAAGAAAAGTGCGTACATGTGAGAAAACTTATTTTTGGTCCATGGTATTTAGTCCTTGGTATTTGGACCTATGTTTTTGGACCATGATATCTCGTTTGAAGTGTTGATCCCAGGTATTGGGTCCATGGTATTGATTCTCTATGGTTTTGGATCATGGTATTGAGTAATGCCTAAGACTATAAAAGGGGAAGGAGATCATTAGGCAAGGGCATTCACTTAAGTATTGAATATCTGATGAAGAGTAAGATATAGAATACTGGTCATTGGTTTATGGTGCATAGCTGGATCTGAATCAAGGAGGAACCTGAGCGCAAGGAGAAGGATAAGTTCTATTGATGGGTCAAGATCTTAAGGCTTGAAGAGAAGTATCTTTGTGTGATTTTGTTCTGTTGTATTTGGCACATGACTTGATCTATAAATCTGATGATCTAGGTATTATTAATGTCTAAATAACTGAAAAGGGTAATATTATCTTTTATAGATCTGTACGCAGGTTCAGCAAAGAAAAGACTCGTATACACGCTAGTTAGGTAATTCAAAACAGTGTATATGCAGGTTGGCCTTAATACATCAGCGTATGCACGCAGGGTATGCATATTGAAGCAGCGTACGTCTCATGAAATATGTTCTAGCTACTTTTGTTTATTGCTGCAGTGTTCTGGGATTAGGATTGGTGTTTGGTAACTGTTATTGTATTCTGGTTACAACATTCAGAGAACTAATTGTTTGATTCAGTTTTGGTTGGTGCAATAAAATTGATTGAAGCAGATAGATTTGATGTTTGATTAATGTCATTGATGGATCCAGTCTGAAAATTTATGAAACGTGGTCCCTGGAAGAAAAGGAGAAGGTTGTAGCCTTCTGTAGGTCGGCACTTACGTACTAGTACATAAACTAGTACAAGAGCTAAGGGGGTTGTAGCTCCCTTCCAAGAGAAGCTAGAGAATGAGAGAAGGTTGTAGCCTTCTGCAAGTAGCAGCCTGTGTACTGGTATAAGACATCACCAGTACAGAAACATTGTAAAATGAATTTTATAATTAAAAGAAGATAGAGACAAATTGCAGCAGGTGGTTTTCACCCACATTGGGTTTCCACCTTATATTTGGTGTTCTTATGTGTGACTGCGTGTTCTGTTTTGTTGTTCCTGGTTACTGTTTATATGGTTTGATGCACAAATTAATGATCAACATCTGAAGAATAATTTAAATTACAAGTCTGCTGGTTATACGGTAGTTTCCTTAACTGCAGTTGTGTACATACGCTGCTTTTATTAACTGAAGTAGTGTATACAAATCTATTTGTAAAATGAAAAATAATTGACCTGATAATACTGATTCACCCCCCCTCTCAGTATTATTTCCAACATCACGATGCTTTCATGGTTCTTTGTTGTTGTACTTGTGTAGGTACTCTCCAAGCGTGTTAAGTACGGGGAGGAGTTGCAGGATCTGCCAAAGGGGAGAGAGAGCAAGCAAGGGATTAAGCGGAAGTTCTAAGTTGGTTCCATTATCTTTCTCTTATCTGTTACACATAGAAGAAATCATTGGATTGCTTTAAACTTTTGTTTCTAGGGTAACTGCCAAACCTAGAGGGCTAGAATTCTATAGGAATATTAGTTTTCTCATAAACAAATTGGCGACTCCACTGGGGAAAACTAGTATTCCTATAGAATGATAGCCCTCTAGGTTTGACAGCTACCCTAGAAACAACAGTTTAACCAACCTTTAATGAAATCAATATCCACTAGTTTTAACAACGCTGGAACACATCTCTAGCCTAGACCTCTAGATATGTTGCGTTAAGTTCCAAAGTGTTGTTAGGTTTATTGAAATTTATTTTAAAGTTGATCTTGTTTAGAGTTTGCCTTTTAATGGTTCATGCGTGATGATGATTTGAAATTCCCAAAATGCAATCTACAATGAATCTAACAACGATAGGAGGAGGAATCACCCAACCTTCAATGAAAACGATAGCCACTAGTTTTAATGATGCCCGAACAGGTCTCTAGCCTAGACCTCTAGATATGTTCCGGTAAGTTCCAAAGTGTTGTTAGGTTCATTGAAATTTATTTTAAAGTTGATCCTGTTTAGATTTTTCCTTTCAATGGTTCACCACGTGATGATAATTTGAAATTCCTAAAATGCAATCTATAATGATAAATAATCTTTTTTTATTTCGAGCAGTGAAAATCCTAGCTACTAGGGAAGGAAAATAACAGTGCTTTCAAGCAAAGAGCAAAGAACACACACTAGTGCATTTCCCTAAATCATATTTTCGCACGCAAGCCAAAAAAAAAATGCTAAATGCAAATGCATGTATTTGTTTTCGTTCTCCTTAATTTGTTTATGGGAAAACTAGTATTCCTATAGAATGCTAGCCCTCTAGGTTTAGCAACTACCCTAGAAACAACAGTTAAATAAATCCAATGATTTCTTCTATGTGTAACAGATAAGAGAAAGATAATGGAACCATCCTGGACCTTTCGCTTAATCCCTTGCTTTCTCTCTCTCCCCTTTGACAGATTCTGCAACTCCTCCTCGTACTTAGCATGCTTGGAGAGCACCTACACAAGTACAACAACAAAGAATCGTTAAAGCATCATGATCTATTACAACATAAACATTAGAGAATCAGATGTATAATGAACAAATGATAGCGTTCACAAATGATAACATTCACAATTGCACAATCATATGGAAGAAAACTTGAAGAGCTTTATTAATAGAAAGGAGAATTACAACCTAGTTGTCTGATCCAGCATCATCCTCCCAGCTTCAATCCCTCTTCACCTCATGAAATAGCAAGATCACACCAACAATACAATGCTCTTTCCTCAATTACAAACTATCAACACTTCCTTACAATTCACAACATTCCAGCCTCTAGATATCTTAGATGAGGGATCCATTTATAGATGTGTGCAAGGGTGTGAGTCATCCGTGGGGTTTGATTAGTGTCATTCCACTTATTACAATTGGTTCCATTTGGATATTTCTTAGATCTCTTATTCATCCTTGGGTGAATTCAAAAAGGCAAGTGTCATAGGAGAAGTTTCTAGAAGATTCCATGAGCAACCACCTAGCAAACTGTCTTAGACATTTTTCCATCCTTGCCCATCGCACCCTATAGAAGGCCTAATTAGTATGCATCACACCATTGCAGTGTACCACTCAGTATGCATCGCACTTTTCTAGTGGACTATTCAGTATGCTTCAATCTAGGCAATTTATGGATGGTTTCTCATATGGAACTTTTGGGGACTGATGTATTCAGATGACTGTGACCCTTTAGGGTATGAAACAACTCTTTTAGGGGTTAATGAACCCTATTTTATCGACATATAATTTCGGGGTTGATGTGCCCAAATATGTCTATAACAGTTGCCCCCTAAATCATGAAGTCATAAATATTGATGTCAAGTGAAACGCTTTATCATGAGGATCCGAAGTTTTGAACTGGAAGGTGACCTGAATAAGTTACAATACAATACATCATCATATATAATTTTCATGATCTAACTAAGGGAGGCATTCCCATGCTCAGCTTTATAAATTCATTTCATGTACGTAGATCAAATAGTCGTCTGTAGATACAGACTGGTGAATCTTCAGATATAAAGTCATTATCCATGGTTAGGATGACCATCCGTGTAGAGCCTTTGTACATTTGATGTTTTTATGTCCCTGAATATATCACAACCTAGATGGATGAAACTAGATCTGGGGTCTTCAAAATCATTCAATATTCGCTCGATGTACAAGTCAATCCATGTGAAGAGATGTTTTGAAGTCAAACATGGAAAGACATCGCCTGATTACCAACCAATATTGTGAGTTGTTAACAGACGCGAGAGGAATCACCGATAATGATAATGACCCTTAAGGTACTACATTACAATTTAAGTGGTTTTAATATATGATCCGATGTCGAACACAACACAAAATATTTTGGTCAAAGGCCATTGATGTTAACCTGTCACTGGAAGTGAGAAACTTGCCAATGATTTATGCAAGCTTCAAAGCACTGAAAGGGTTGTTTCTAAGTCAACTTCTTGGATAATGGGCTAATGTTGATAGGAAGTGACTCATCGTAGGAGGACCTTGATATATCCCACATCTACAACATGAAACGAACGAAATTATTTATGGAGGTGAAAACGGACTGACGACACAAGGTTCAGGAATGGTGGTTATGAAAAATTAAGGTTGGAGGTATTGCAGTGGATGAGACATTAACTGGACTGTGGTTTCTCAACTGAATGACTTCTCTTGAACATGTCGGTGACACTGAGATGAATTGGTAGTGTTAGCCCCAAAATATGGATGGTATGAAAGACCAATGGTGAGATGACCGGTGAACGGAATAACCCAACCCAACTCAATAATGGTGATGAAGTGAAAGTGTCATTTTCAAGAGCTACTTGCTACCATAAATTCTTCAAGTTTTTTCCCTTTCTCCCTTGTCATTGTTGACCAGTACCTCTTTATTTTTGTCAAGCTTTAGGAGGATAACATATGCTTGTTCTATAACTCGCCCTTTGAGCAAACCTGTCGCTATGTTTTAACAAGTCTAGCGATAGTGAAACTTGGTCTCGTCTAGATAGACAAGTTTGTTGCTATTATTTTAATGAGTTTAACAACAAGGATAACTCGGTCCTTTTCATGTTTAGAGAGTTTTAAAAGGGACGAAAAGTAAACTGCATAAGTTCTTTTTCATAAAATAATCCCTCAGGTCCGAAAAAGGATAAAACAATATAGGAGGGATGACTTTTCCAATCACTTTAACGAGCTGAAAAAGACAAGCGCTCAACGATCTTTTCATGTTTAACGATTCTGAAAAGGGTTTAAAGAGGACTCTATTTTGATGAATGAGTGGTGTCAAGGGTAGCAACTGGTTCCAGTGATTTGGAACTTCTCAAAACATGTTGATTTATGTGAAGAGGCTAGCTAACAAGACCACTCATTATAACTGTTCCTCAGAAGGGGTAAAACAACCAAGTGGAAGCGTATGATTGGCCAGAGGGATGGTGGTGATGGGATGTACACAACCAAGGTTCAAAAGGCTAATAGAATGGCAATCACAGGGGTTTAAAATTGAAATTGGGTTCATTTTTTGACAAGCTTGAACCATGGGGAACTATGCTTGGATTCAGTTTCATTTTTACACAAGCCTAAAATGAAAAACTACACTTGGAGTTAGTTTCATTTTTACACAAGCTCGAAATGATAAAACTATGCTTGGAGTCAGTTTCATTTTTACACAAGCTTGAAACGAAAAAACTAGGCTTGGAGTCAGTTTCATTTTTACACAAGCTCGAAACGACAAAAATATGCTTGGAGTCAATTTCATTTTTACACAAGCTCAAAACGACAAAAATATGCTTGGATTCAGTTTCATTTTCACACAAGCTCGAAATGACAAAACTATGCTTGGAGTCAGTTTCATTGTTACACAACCTCAAAATGACAAAAATATGCTTGGAGTCAATTTCATTTTTACACAAGCTCAAAATGACAAAACTATGCTTGAAAAAAGGTTTGCATGCCCCCAGTATGATGAAAGGGAGAGTCTCTTGTAACGAGATGGAAGTCACTACGGTGACGTAGGACGGTTATCCAACACCTCTTTGGTTTCATCCAGAATAGACAAAGGTGAATGGTATGATAGACCAATCACATAACCTACAGGGAAACTTATCTTTACCATCAGGTGCATGCCCCCCAAGCTTCATTACATTCACCAGGCTACTCATGGCTATCAGGTGGAGGGAATTAAGGTTCAAGTGATACCGTTGATGTAAATAGACCATTTAGGGATGATGATTGACTTGGAGCTATGCTTGGACCAGGAAATGAAAGCTAGTTAATGGTGACAATCTTGTCTTCATGTGGGAAATGCATCACTTAGAAGAGTGTTGAAACAATAGCTTCCATGTTATGAACATAGTCTCGCCCAAGAACTAAATTGTAATCTAATGGTCCTGGGACTATCATCATGTTCAGATTAATGGTTTTCCCTCCCAAGTGATAGGTAACTTGGGAAGGATCCCTAACAGTCGACTGGTTCCTTTGTTAAAGACTAACAGATTCTGTGTAACAGGCATAAGCATTGGCAAACTAAGCACTTTCCAAGTAGTTGAGGAAAGAATACTCACTGATGCACCTTCATCTATAATAGTGCCAGACATGATCATTTTACAAACTTGTACTATGATCCAAAAAGGCACATAAGAAGGAAGGCGGGATCTTACCAATCAATTCCAATCAAAGGAAGTGACTAGACTACTTGGAGGGGGTATCGAAGAAATGGGAGAATTAACCCCTTGAGTTACGAGAACTGCAGGGTTTTCCTCCTGTCTAGATGGAACAGGCGGATTGTCCCCAAGTTCGTTAGAATCAGAAGTAACAAAAAGAACTTGAACAGTATCATTTTCACTCTCTTCGGGAAAGGTACGATTAGCCTGAAGGTGAAATTGGGTCAACTGTTACCTCGACCTGTTGACTTTGGTCGAATATAGTCTCATAAGATTCACTTTCAAAGAGAGTGGTTTTGACTAATGGTTGATTTCTGTCAGTCGGTTTTTTAACTAGTGAAGGACTTAGGGAGAGTTTCCTCTAACCAAATGGAAGTTGTTGCAATGAAGCTGGATGGTTATCCAACACTCTTTTGGCTTCATCCAAAAAAGGACAAAGGTGAAGGCAATGATTAGCTTCACATAACTTACATGTAATCCTGACCTTTCTCTTTCGTCCACGAACTTCACTATCACTAGTTGATGGTGTGTTACCAACATAATCTCTAGAGGTTGATGACATGGGTTGGTGTGAATGGGAAGACCATTCTTTCAAGATCCAAGGAAAGTAAAGACAATCTCGATGAAAATGGTCTTCCACACAAATTATGCATGGAAATTTGGCTTTGGGAAGTTTAATGGGTGGATTTTCATCAAATGATGCATTCAAAGAAATGGTTGCTTGGTTGCCCCCTTGTTGAATTGGCTTCTTCTTATTCTCCTTCTCTTCTTCTTCGTAGCCACCGAGTTACTAGTATCACTACTTTCACCAAGCGAAGAGGAAGAAGGGGAGGGAGAAAAAAATGAGGAAGAAGGTGAAGGGTCGACTTCAACATCAACTGGAGGGTTATTTTTTCTAGTTGATTGTGAAGAAATGACGACATTTTGAACCACAGAGGTTGAAAACAGCCATATTGGTAGGCCAATGGTAAAACCCAAAAGGGACAATGTAGCCATATAAGGAGCACCAATATTTCTCCAAGAAGCAAAAGGACTAGGATTCCCTTCAAAAGGGATTCCTTGATCAGTGAACTCCAGATTTGTTGCCATATGTCTCAACCTAAGATCAATTAAGGAATAGGGATGTTATTCGCAGTTAATTAATTTTAATGACGCTTGGACACAACTTTTCTTTTTTAGTTTTTAAGAGTCAAGAAAAAGCTAAAGATGACTCTAGTCTCCTTCAATATTTAATAAGCATGAAAGGACAAGTGCTCAGATGGACCTTTTCTTTTAAAGAGTCGAAAAGGAACGAAGTGACTACTCTAGAAAATCTAAACAGAGGGATTACGAAACCAATCGTAAAACTGCAATATATACCTTGGTGATAAATTAAAGAGAAATTACCAAGGACTTATGTACAATAGTCATTCTTCCCGAATGTTGTGTTCAGTTTATTGCGATCAATAAGGTGGCAAACTCAGCTTCCTATGGATAAAGGATTTAAGCCTATTGTGGTCTCCCAATATATACGCAACGGTATGGGGAGCACAAATCTGCACTAGCACTCACTGTATCAAGGAGCAGGAATCACCAAACCTTCAATGAAAACGATAACCACTAGTTTTAACGACGCCGAAACACATCTCTAGCATAGACCTCTAGATATGTTGCATTAAGTTCCAAAGCATTGTTAGGTTCATTGAAATTTATTTTAAAGTTGATCTTGTTTACATTTCGTCTTTCAATGGTTCACCACGTGATGATGATTTGAAATTCCTAAAATGCAATCTACAATGATAAACAATCATTGTTTATTTCAAGCAATGAAAATCCTAGCTACTAAGGAAAGAAAATAATAGTTCTTTCAAGCAAAGAGTAAAGAGCACAGACTAATGCATTTCCCTAAATCATATTTTTGCACGCAAACCAAAAAAAATGCTAAATGAAAATTCATGTATTTGTTTTCATTCTCCTTAATGTGAAAAATGCCAAAAAGGAAAACTAAATGCAGCAAAGATCTAAAATATTTCACTCAAAATGATATTTTCGAAGGAAGAATTCATGACACTTCTCTTTTTGACACAAAAACGACAATTACAACACTCTTTGTATCAACACGACAAATCGATTTAAACAACTTTTCAACAAAGGATTGTAAATGATGAACAAATACACAAAAACACTCACTAATCCTAATGTAATTGAGGCTGATCTAAGTGATGCAAGTAAGCTTCAGTAAAGAGGAATTTTTCATTTGCAGCAAAACAACTAAACAAAACTGAAAACAAGGTCAAAAACCCTCAATTTCTAGAATGGAAAAAGAGTTCAGTCAGTCATCACACCCAGGCTTCATAGAAATAGAGATGCATCTCACTTACTACACTCGGGAGGTGCGATGCATACTAGGTTATGGTGGAAAATAGTGCGATGGTCCATGGAGTGAAACTGAAATGGGTTTTGGCTCAGATGTGTAGCTGTTTTCAATGAGTTAAGCTGGGTTTTGATGAATAGTAAATAGAAAAGTATGAAGAAATGTCTTGAGAGGTTACTAAGCTACCAAAACGGCATCTAGATGTGCTTGCAAGTCAAATGTTTAATTCATAAACTAAACTAGATATTGACTGAAGCAACATTCATCTACTATGCAATTGCAAAGCAAGAGAAGTTCGAAGGCTACCTGGCTAACTTCAGACTCTATCTATAGTTTATAAAACAAACAATAACAACAAACAAACATCTATTCTCTCCCTAGTAGAGTCACCAATTTGTTTCCAGGAAATCTAGTATTCCTATAAAATGCTAGCCCTCTAGGTTTGGCAGCTACCTAGAAACAACGGTTTAAAGCAATCTAATGATTTCTTCTATGTATAATAAATCAGAGAAAGATAATGGAACCAACCTAGAATTTCTGCTTAATCCCTTTCTTGCTCTCTCTCCCCTTTGATAGGTCCTTCAACTCCTACCCTTACTTAACACGCTTGGAGAGCACCTGCACAAGTACAGCAACAAAGAACTGTCAAAGCATTGTGATCTATTACAACATAAACATTACAGAATCAGATGTATAATGAACAAATGATAGCATTCACAAATGATAACATTCACAATTGCACAATCATATGGAAGAAAACTTGAAGAGCTTTATTAATAGAAAGGAGAATTACAACCCAATTGTCTGATCCAGCATCATCCTATCAGCTTCAAACCCTCTTCACCTCATGAAATAGAAAGATCACACCAACAATACAATGCTCTTTCCTCAATTACAAACTATCGACACTTCCTTACAATTCACAACATTCCAGCCTCTAGATATCTTAGATGAGGAATCCATTTATAGATGTGTGCAAGGGTGTGAGTCATCCATGGGGTTTGATTAGTGTCATTCCACTTGTTACAATTGGTTTCATTTGGATATTTTTAGTTCTCTTATTCATCCTTGGGTGAATTCAGAGAGGCAAGTGGCACAGGAGAAATTTCTAGAAGATTCCATGAACAACCACCTAGAAAACTGTCTCGGACATCTATCCACCCTCGCCCATCGCACCCTATAGAAGGCATAATCAGTATGCATCACACCTTGGCAGTGCACCACTGAGTATGCATTGCACTTTGCTAGTGGAGCAGTTAGTATGGTTCAATTTAGACAATTTCTAGATGGTTTCTCATATGGAACTTTTGGGGAATGATGTATTCAGATGACTATGTCCCTTTACGGTATGAAACAACTCTTTTAGGGGTTGATGAGCCCTAGTTTATTGACATAAAAGTTCGGGGTTGATGTGCCCAAATATGTCTATAACAGGAGAGTTTAAACTTAGGTACCTTATCAAGCCTTATTGCCAAGATCAAATATTTATTTATTTTTACTTCTTACATTTCTCGTAAGCGGGTGTTACCGTTGGTTTCTTCCAATGACCCTTTTCCTGATGGGCCAACTATAGTGAGTTCTAATCTCATGTAGGATTTCTTATCCTCTCAATTGTTGCAACGATTGTTAGCTAACTCTAGGCCTCTTCCATTGTTATAAATGAAAGGCATATCTATGTGTTTTTACAACATCATGAGTAAATGCAAAACTTTTACATAAGAAAACATAACTCATTCCATGATCCAAGTGGATATTGGTGGCCACCCACCTTTTCCACCTAGACCTCCAGTTGGTTTCCTCTGTTTCCTTGTTTATTGCAACATTTACTATTTTCAGCAGTTTTTAAGGTCCTAAAATTCTAGAGAAGTTTTGACCCCCTAAACAACGTTTTTTTTAGTTTTGCAACAAGACCACAATTGTATCTTGTTGCAAATCCTATAGTACTCAGAGACATATTTCTAACAAGGTATTGTACATACCAAATGAAGATAATATGACCAAGTTACGACCCCAAGAAGTTGGTTGCCCAACTAACCCCAACAGGGCCCATACACTCTTGGTGTTCCATCTCTTGGTGTTAGGGTTTTGGTTGTTTACGGTTTTCCCTTGTTGTTCAATACTAATTAGGCCCTTGAGCCTCATTGTAACAAATTTCAGCGACATATATCTGCCATATCTTTTCTCAAAGATAAGCTACCATCACTCGAGCTAGTTTATTTCCATTATGCTTGTAAGCATATTTCAGGATTTTATATTAATGAAATAAAGTGTTATTTCTGTTGAATCTTTGTATTTAAGGTTATATATGTAATTTGTTGCATTCCTATTTAAGTTCATATCAGTGGTATCAAAGTGGTCTAATATTTCTCTATTTTTCTTTACATGTCCCCAACGAGGTCGGGATATAACGAGTTAGGACTCAAACTAGTTGAAACTTTGCAAGACCGGTTATTGGGAACAGGTCCCCTAGAGTCAATTTTGGGGTTAAAAGCCCAAGTTTTGGGGCAAAAAGACCAATTGTTGTATAAAAAGTGTAAAGTCTCCGCATTCTGTGGTCACGGAGTGTGAAGATGTAAAGTGTCATAAAGGATTTCTTCCCTTCGTCTATGTAAGTCATGTCGGCTCTAGGAGATCTACCCATGGTTCGCAGACCATGGGATTGTATAAAAAGGGAAGACTTAGGAGATTCTAAGGTAGTTTAGTTCAGTTCAAGTCTTGATGTTGATGTAATGGGTCAGTAGGAGCTAAGAGAGAAGAGTCTTAGCATAGGAAAGAGACTTTGCAGCTGTGTGCACAGAGGCTTAGCATAGAAGGACACAGTTGAGTGCACGGACAACTGCAGCTGAGTGCGTAGGGTAGTCAGAGTCTGTAAGAAGATCTGAAGCATTAATAAAGAGGATTATTCTGGAATCATCTGTGTTTCATCTATTTACTTATGTTATGTGATTATGTTATGATGAATACTGGGCTTATGATTTAACGCTATATTGATGCATGAAACTATATGTTTTACTTTGTTATATGAACACAAGTAATAATATATGTTTACGTAAAGAATATCTTAATGCAGGTTGAGTTTATCAGATACTTAAGCCAATTGGGGTAAATATAGAGGCAAGAACGTTTATAGAAGCGCATAAGTAGATAAATCACCTATTTAGGGTCTGTGAAGGATGATCGCAAACCTTCACAAAAGTCTCAAAGACGAATAAGAGAAATATATGGATAAGACCTAAAATACTTATTGATCTACGTGAAGCCAAGTTTAGGATATAAAATGAGATCACTACCATCTCCAGGTGTGGAAAGTTGGTTCCTACATCACCCCACATTGCTTTGGGTGAGACTTCAGTCCGCACTCTGTGGGTTGATGCCGAAAGGGCTAGTAGTCTAGGGATCTGCTTGGCTAATTTATATTGAACCAAGGTCAAATCCCACTAAGCCAACAAATGGTTATATTGCCAGGACCAAAATCTGCATAAAGAGATGTGTGATTTCCCATCACTAGAATCCGACTAAGAAGGAAATTGAAGACTGGTTGGATAAGAAGATCCAAAAATTTGTAGTGCAAGAAGACAAAAATATGTGATTGACAAAAGAATAGTGGTTAGATATATATCTGTACACAGAGATACACGAAATCTTCTTTTTTTCCTTCTCGATTGAATTATACAAGTGGATCTCTAAATTGGCATATGGCCAAGGAAGGTGGAGGCTTGACGGTCTGATAGTGTGGACCCTGAAGTTAGTGCAAAGATTGGAAGCCTTGGAAGATAAGATCACATGTGTTGTTGATCACTGGCTCAATCGTATCATAGGAGGATTCATGACAAAGTTCATGGTCTATACTTTGATTAGTTACAATGAAGAAGAGTGTCGATTATTCAAGGGACCGCGAGGTAAGTATTTAAGGTCTTTAAATACTTGGATTAAGATGCTCTTGTGTGAAAAGCGGGTTATGCAGTTACCTTGATGTTTGGAGCCGCAAAGTGGAAATCTCTTTAGGGACAGAGGGAAGAAAAGCCCTGAATATAGCCCGCTAATCAGAACTCCTCTAAGCGATGACGAGGAAATAGCACAGGCTTCTCCGTAGAGCATTGTTCAACTGATAAGACAAGGGTTCCTGCGAATACCCCATCCACCCACACCACCTCCATATTCACCTCTGCCACCATGCAATATGGCAAATTTAGTTAAATTGCCTGTGTTCAAGGGGTCAGGAACAAAGGACCTGGACTAGTTTTGATTCGTGGCAAGCGTTGTATGGGAGGCTCAAGGTATAACAAACGACCAGGTGGAGAAAGAAACGTAGGTCACTACTCTACAGGAACATGCGTTGAAATGGTACATTAAGTACTACACTGATAACCCGATGGCTTCATTAGCAGATATTCAGACCGTGTTGAATAAAGATTTCAGTAGGCCTAAGTCTGAAGCTCAATCAGTTATGGGATTCAAGGATATCATGGTGAAGCTTGGCGAGACACCCTAGGATTTTGATTAGAGGTTGAAGTGCATGATCTATGAAGCCAACATGAATCTTACGGTTGGGTAGCACCAAAAATGGTTTGTGGCTTCACTCTTGCCTCATATGAGGTTTGCTTTATCACAGCAAAATATTGGGACCCAGGTGGAAGCCTTGGAGATTGTAATGATATTGCATGAAATGCTGATGCAAGATGCTAATTTGGGTGTTCAATAGATTCATGCACAGCTGCAGAACCTTTGCCTAGAGTTTCAAAGTTTGAAGAAGGATAGAGCAGTTCGGCCAGAGGTGCATGAAGAAGTTTGGTGCTTGAAATGGAAAAGCCACGGGCATGACAAAGATCACTACCCAGTCTTCACGAATTATGTTGCAATAGGAGAGCGAATTCCTTTGAGGACGAAAGCTTAAACAAGGCCAAGTACAGGGCCTGCGCTATGGTGTCCTATCTATCAGGTGGTTGGAAAACATGTGACAGACAATTGGCACCTACTACAAAAATTTGTATAGACACTGCAATAGCTCTTCTGCAACTTCTGTTAATCGGTGGGTTATGATGAGTGTAACTGTCGTAGCTATGAGCTAATAATGGATAGAAAAACCGCATATAGAATGTTGTTAGAAACTCGGCTTCTAGATCAAGGCATTGGAGGAGCACGAGGAGGATTTTAGGGTCGTGGGCGAGTCCGAGGTGGAGGAGGACCTGGTAGAGGTCAAGGACAAGTGACTTTCTACAACTGTGGGGGACCAAGACACTACGCACAAGAATGCACAAACCCGACGTGCCTATCATGCAGGTATTATACTCAATTTGACCACATGATAGAAGACTACCATATGTTACTAGCTAAAATATGCGAAAGGGGGCATAGCCTCAGCAGCCTACCCAAAATATGTAGATGATGAGGGTCGAACCCCACGAAGAGGATCCTAAAGTGAACATCATGCTGCAAAGTGGAATAATGACTGACGAAGACAAGGGAAAGAAGCTTGAAGAAGGTAAATGGGTTTGCAAACCTCCAAAAAAGGAGGTTGGCTTTGATTTGGAGCACGTGAAGGAAACCTTTATGGAAGCAAAGAAAATCTTCGCTGAGCTCTCTACCTCAGGAAGTCACGAAAATCTAGCTAAAAAGATGGACCCTTCTATGCTTACTACTTTCTTGGAGACCTGTATGAAGTTGTTGCACGATAGCAAGCCTATGAAAGGGTTATGGGAGCTGATAAATAAGTGTGCCACAAAAGAAAACGCTTCTGACAGACCGCGTGTAGTTAGAAAGATTGGTAAGCATAAGCCAAGAATAGGCCGGAGATGAGACTCACCACACAGATAGGAGAGTATGCAATGGACCAAGTCATTATGGATTTAGGGTCTAACGCGAACGTCTTGCCTCAACATACATGGGAGAGAATGGGGAGACCTACACTACAGTGGTCTCCTATTCAATTAAGGATGGTGAATTAGCAAAATATTATCCCCATGGGAATATTACAGGGAGTGGAAGTCGATATTGAAGGCGCGAGCGCATTAGCCGATTTTGAAGTGATAAAGAATGTGGATGAAAAAAATCCCTACCCTACACTCCTTGCGGTCGATTAGGTTGTTGACATGAATGGGGTGATCAATTTGAAGAAGCGGATGATGTCATTTGAAATAAAATCGCTCTGCACAGTAGTACTGTTGGACCCTGCAAAAGGACCGCGCTACACGGAACCAGTACACAATTATGAAAGTGATGACGATTTGGACAATATTTATAAGATAACAATGCGAGATCAAGATTGGGTGAATTCGAAAGCTCATGGACGTCTTGCATTGGACCGTGAAAGCTCCTGCACATCAGAATCTGACAAGGAATTGGAACACTAGCATAATAGATTGCACGAAGTATCTATGCTATGATGTAACATGATGACCAAATCGTCGCATTACGTATGATCAGAGGTAAGAAGTCTTCTTTACTATGATGGTTTAACTGATGTTGATAAATTTCTAGATGCATTTGAAAGGGAGGTGTCGAAGAAGCATCACTTCCAAGCCTTGGACTTGGCGCTGCATACTACGCCTGCAAGATGGTGGGGTACGCATAAAGACAACTTCGATGGATGGCGCGAATATAGGATAATGATGAGGGTATAGTTTGGTCACCCAAAGGTATGATTGACATAGAAATACGATGGAAAGAGTGATCTGTGCGATCTTTGCCAAATGGACCATTGCTTATAGGGGAGAACTGCAACCGAGGTGGGTGCATCTCTTCTATCACACCTTGGATGTAATACCTATGAATTGGTACTTGGAGATAGAGCTCCTCCCTGGCACAGATAAATGGGATATTTTGAAACAGGGATTATCGATGAAATTCAGCTTTGAAGATGGATTTGAGCACATTGATGAAGCATTGTAGGAGGTCAAAGAATCAATCTTCAGAATACTATAGGATCCCTTGGATTTGATTCAACCGGATTGGACCACCTAGCTGCACCATGCGTTGGAGTGCTACACTGTGACTATTGAAGAAGAAGATGAGAATCTGAGGAACACTAATATCCTGAAAACAGAAGGAAACTGCGAAGTGGAGGGGTCACAGATAGAAAACCCACATATCACCGCATCGCTAAAAACAAGACAAGTGAACATAAGGACAAAGGAAAAGCCAAAGTTCGTGAAGATAGGGGACTATTGGGATAGTGAAATAGTAGATAAGTTCATTGAATTGCTCCACGAATACTAGGACTTGTTCCCTACGAAGTTCTCAGACTTAAAGGAGATAATAGGGGACCTGGGCATTATGAAAATTACGTTGAAACTGAGCATGAAGCCGATCAAGCAAAGGCCTTACTGCCTCAATACAAAGTATAAAGAAAGGGTCCGCTTAGAGTTGGATAAAATGCTTGTTGCAGGTATTATTGAACCAATGGAAGAGTCTGATTGGGTGAGCCCAATAATAGTTCAGGAAAAGAAGCAAAAGGATGAAATAAGGATATGTGTAGATCTAAGAAAGATGAATGATGCTTGCGTGCATTATCTTTTTCTTACTCCGTTCACCGATGAAGTGTTGGATAATGTACAAGGATAGGAAGCATATTCCTTCACTGATGGGTTCTCAGGGTACCATCAGATCTAGATCATGCCAGAGGATAGAAGTAAGATGGCCTTTGAAACCGAATGGGGATGATTTTAGTACACTGTAATGCCTTTTGGACTGAAGAACGCGCTATCGATCTTTTCACACGTAGTCATTGCGGCGTTCAAGGACTTCAATCACAAGTTTTTGGAGGTATAATTTGATGATTAGATGGTTTTTGGGTTGGTGAAATGCCATGTAGCTAGTCTACGGTTGATGCTGGATACATGCCGAAGGTACCATGTCGTGCTCAATTTCAAGAAATGTTTGTTCTGTGTTCCTTTTAGAATCTTGGTGGGCCATGTGGTGTGCAGACAACGATTAATGGTTGACCCAGCTAAGATAGCAGTTATATTTCATTTGGAAGCACCAAGAAGTGTGAAATAGATGCACACAATGTTGGGGCATACGGGATACTATAGAAAGTTCATCAAGAGTTATGCTGAGATTACCGCACCGATGGAGATTCTGCTAAAGAAAGATGCTACATTCTGGTGGAATGAAGAATGTCAGCAAAGCTTAGATGTGTTAAAGGAAAATATCGTCACCATGCTAATCCTAGTCTTCCTAGTCTTCCTGGATTGGAAGAAGGAATTTCATGTGCATGTGGACATGTCATGTATTGCACTTGGAGTAGTACTGACACAGGCCGGTGAGGCATAGTTGGATCACCCTATAGTATTTGCAAGTAGGAAGTTGTCTAAAGCTAAGAAGAATTATTCAACGACAAAATGTGAAGGTTTGGCTATGGTATGTGAGCTCTAGAAGTTCAAACACTACTTGCTAGGTGAACACTTTAAGATGTATACAGACCATTCTACATTAAAGTACGTTGTGAACAAACATGTGTTGGAGGGGAATATGTAGATGGTTGCTGTTGTTTCAGGAATATGACTTCGAAGTCATTGTGAGGCCAAGATGATTGAATGAAGGACCAAATCATCTATCACGCATTTAAACAGGAGATGAGCCTACTAATTTGGAGGACAAACTGCCTAACATGCAGCTCTTTGCGGTGCGTGTAGCTGACAATCATTTTGCAGTTATCATACACTTGCTGATGACGGGGACAGATTCAGAAAGGTATACTAGACAACAAAAGAAGGAGCTAGTGGTACGGGTGGCAGCCTTTTCTGTCATTGCACGACATTTATATAAAATGGGCTCGAATAAAATTTTGCAATGTTATGTACCTGACTTTGAACAGAATAGCATCCTCATTGAAGCTCATGGAGGAGCTGCAGGAGGACATTATGCAGGAAAAGCAACATCGCAGAAGATTTTACGCACTCGGTTGTGGTGTCTGACACTTGATAAGGATTCCAAGGCTTATTTTAAGGCATGCGATGCATTTCAGAGGACAGGTAGGCCATCGTGGAGTGATGAGCTGCCTCTGAATCGCAACTATCGTTACAGCCATTCGAGAAATGGGCCATTGATTTTGTAGGCCTGATTTAGCCTCCAGGAAAGAAGATGGGTGCGCAATATATCATCACTGTGACTGAGTATTTGACCATATGGGTGGAGGCGCAACTTGTGAAGGACTGTACGAGGGAAACAACAACGAAGTTCCTCTTTGAATATGTGTTGGCTAGGTTTGGTTGCCCAAAGATTTTGATGAGCGATCGTGGTACACATTTCCTTAATGAAACAATCAACGTGTTGATGAATGAATTTCAAGTTTATCATCTAAAGAGTACACCATACCACCTGTAGGCTAATGGGATGATGGAAGCATTTAATAAGATATTGGAAAACATGTTGATGAAGGTTTTCAATGCACAAAGAAACGATTGGGACGTGCATGTACCCGCGGTGTTATGGGCTTTCAAGACTACTTCCAAAAAGTTAACTGGACAAACACCTTTCAGGCTGGTTTATGGTGCAGAAGATGTGATGCCAATGGAGTAAATTTATACCTGGTCTACGCATCACACCATTCATAGGAATGATGGATCGTGGAGCCCTGGAGTAGCGGCTCACGTAGCTGACAAAACTTGAAGAAGATAGTTTTTTGACTAGATTCCATCAACAAGTTTAGAAGGAAGGAGAAAAGGCATGGAATGATCGGCACATCAAACTGCGCACCTTCAAGGTAATTGATTTGGTTTTATTATATGATAGCAATTTTGAATATTTTCCAAGAAAATTTCAGATGCATTGGCTAGGTCCCTATGTCATCAAGGCGGTTACTGATGGTGGATTAGTTTAGCTGGTGAAATTGAATGGAGATCCATTTCCCGAAAAGGTAAATGGTAGCCGATTGAAGCCATACACTAGGGATCTAACCAGATGACTATATGGTGGAAGCATAGTCTTAGCACTCCAGGCAGCTGAAAGGAGGCGTGGGACTATAAAATACACTGCCATGGTTATAGGGCTACGCGATTGGGGAACTGTACGAGATGGACGAGTGTTATAGCATTGGTAGAAGTGCAAAGGGAGCTGCACTATAGAAGGAGAGATGGTGCAGGGCAGCCATAAAGTGACCATTATGGTCGCTATTCATGATTTGATAGTGAGAAAACGGCTAAGAGGAGTGGGGGGGCAATATTTTAGATGAAACTTAAATGTGATATCTTTGAAACTTTTCCACCAATCTAGCATTTATGAATGGATTTTGGGGGGAATGGTCGAATTTGAATTCAAATTTTCCTAGAAATTATAGATTTCCGCACAACTAAAAACACTTTGCACTTTGAGAGTTGATGTGTCGAGCTATCGGTTGCGCATGAGCCCTAAGAGTTTTGAGGCTTTAGCGGCTAGTCCGGTGTCTGACAGGTTTCCAAAGGAAACCCAGGGGATCCTTAATAGTCTGATGTCGGTGCCCATGAAAAATGCAAGTGTTGGAGGATTGATGGCCTCTGAGGGAGCTGCCATTGGGATCGTAAGTGTGGAAGTTCCCGAAAACGTGCCAAAATCACCGAGGTTGCCTAGGCTGAGGCCTACGCTAACAAGAGAGGGGCCTAAGATGAAGAGAGAAAAATAGAAGAAAGCACCAGAAGAAAGAGAAGCCCACCGCGCAGGAGAAAGGCAAGGTGGTAAACCTAGAATTTGACGAGGGCATGGATGAAGGCGCATAGGATATTGATATAGAAGGAGTAGACCCTATCTCCAAGCTACCTGAGTAAATCCCTCTGCGTCGGGGTAAGGTGAAGTTCCTTCTACTACCTAATCAAATCACATTTGAAGGTCCACGCTGGGTGTATGTCCCACATCTGAAGTTAGAGGATTAGGACTTGGTAGATATTGAGGGATTCCCCCGCCTAGCTATAGATAGTTTCATGCAAAGGGTATTCTATAAGGATTCAAGTGTCACTGCACTGGAGCTGGTGAAGTGGATTCATAGGGTGGAGAAGGCAGGATTGTTGAACTTGTTATGCATGTTGAATTACCACCGCGCGCCCATAAACTTAATAGTTATCATACAGTTGTTGTGTCTGGTGCACGACGAGTGCCTTTGGTTGGAGGAGCCAATCTAGATAATTGATATGCTGATCCATAGGATCACTCAGCTACCTCATTCAATATAAGATCTATCCAAGGAATTTGGAAGAAAGGTGGGTAAGTGCGACCTCACCGAGCGAATGAAGAACAAGTTTAAGCTTGTCAAAAATCCGCACGGATACTCAATTTCAAGCATAATCGACCCCGCGATCAAGTTAGCTACCAAAATCTTGGCTATTAAGATCATGCAGAAGTGTTGCGCAGATGAGGTGCCAAACCAGTCATCTCATTAGCAGCCTAGTGCATGGAGGGCGTACAGTTTAATTGGGCGCAACCTCTACAACAAGTTCCTCACAAACTACAGAGAAGCGCAGGATCAAAGCAAGACGTTCCATTACACATGGTTGTTGTTATCAATTGTGTTGGTTGCATGGAAATTGCCGGAGGACAATCAGTTTCCTCCAATCGCAACAGATTTTCTAGAAGTAGTGAAGTTTTCTTCTCTATGAGCCACAAAGGATGCTGAGTGGGTCTGCGAGAGAAAGGTATTCTCGAATTTTATGGAGATGAGCATCAATATGGCCATGAACCGCAAGCCAAGACTATCACCAACTGTTTATAAATAGTTGTCTAGCTACGCGGAGTTCAAGGAAGAATTCCACTATATCTCCATTCGGGCACAGAAGGACCCCGAATAGAAATGGTATGATCTCCCATACCTTGCAATAGATGATGCGATAACAGTAGTCCTCGATAATTGTTCAGCAGAATGGTGCACAACCTCAGTTTTTCCACTAGATCTAGTAAGTCTACTTGAAATTATAAGAAGGAGGAGGCCTGGTTGAAAATGCAGCAGATGGCTAAAAGACAGAAAAGGGAAGCAGAGGAAAAGTCCAGACCTGAAGTAGAGCGCATGCTAAGGAGCGTGCAGAAGAGAAGGAAGAGGAGGAAGAGCACGACTCTAACAAAAGTCAGAGGTCTCCTTCACCACAGGCGGAGGATGAGAAGTGATCTGAACAAGGTGGTGGAGACCAGGAGACCACCCCCCTCTAGATAAAGAGGACTCAGGAGTAGGAGAAAGAAGGGCCACGAAGAAGTAGTAGGCCAGTAAATCATCACTAGACCCCATCACCTTGACAGAAGGTGACTTAGATGACATTGGTGATAAGGTTAGGGATGTGACTGTGGAATTGCTACAACAGTTTGAGCAGCAAGAGAAACAAGCTTTGGTCACCACTCAGATAGGTCTGCGTGAGTTGCAGATCCAAGCTATTCAACTACAAACCAGTGTAGGGAAAAGCAGCGCAACGTCAACTAGTTTGGTGCCAAGTACCTCTGAAGCAACGAAGATAGTTCACTCTTTGGATCCCTGGGCCATCACGTTGCCGAATGGAGATTTGACTACAAAAGTAGAAGCTGATAGGGCTATTGTCTGTGCACTAAAGCATATTGGGTTGAACTTGGCCATGCTTCCAAGTGAAGCCCTTCACACCCTGCAAGAAAGTGTGATCACAGAACTTCAAGCTCGAGAGCAGCGCACACTAAGTGTGATCATTGAACAAAAGGTAAATAATGTGCAGATGTTCATCGAGAAGACCTCAACAATTGACACATGGAAGAAATTGTAGCAGAAGAATGAGCACACTGCGTAGTAGTTGCTAAAGCATGAAGAACCATTCCAAAACTACATATCCGGGAAGAAGCACAGATGGAAGCCAAGATTCAAAAGTTGGTTGTCGATGTGTGCAATGTAAAGACTGAGTTGGCCAAGGTTCAGCTTGAGCTGAACCTTAAGATTACCAAGCTTGAGTTGAAGGCACAACATTTGACTCCACCAGAGGTCAAAGAACAACACGAGGCACATGTCAAGGATGCAATCATTGCAATAGATGTCGTGATAATAGATTGCACTGCTCTCTTCGAGCAGTCGCTGGAGGTACTTACCAGTCTACAGGAACATCCCAACCTAGAGAGGTTAGCAACAGAGGTGATGAAATTACAACAACAGTATGACAAGGTCAGAGTGAGAGTGTGCACTGTCGCTATCACATGGATATTGGCAAAGCTGCAGGAAGTAAAGGAGCTGAAGGAACAGGAGGATGTAGCACAACGCAGAGAGGCAGTAATGAAGGCCAGATCAAGGCCTTGGCTCAACGAAGCCTATTTTCTCATCACCACCATTGAGGGAAATTTGGCTAGCCTACAGGTAACACAGTAGAAAATCGAGATAGATAACACAGAAACAGCGATGGAGCAGTTGATAGGGCAGGTCAAGTAGGTGGCGAAGTAGTGTACCGTTGAAGTTGCAATGGTGCAAGTGGAGCTGAGAGGTCTTCTCAGCAAGATCTTTGTGCTAGAAGAGTGACTTGAGGATGAGTCACTATATTTTTGTTGGGTTCTTGTTGGGAATGGGTCCCCTAGAGTCAATTTTGGGGTTAAAAGCCCAAGTTTTGGGTCAAAAAGCCAAAGTTTTGTATAAAAAGTGTAAAGTCTCTGCATTTTGTGGTCACAGAGTACAAACATGTAAAGTGTCATACATGGTTTCCAAACTTCATCTATGTAAGTCATGTCATCTCTAGGAGATCTACCCATGGTCCGCAGACCGGACCATGGGATTTATAAAAAGGGAAGTGTTAGAAGAGTCTAAGGCAGTTTAGTATAGTTCAGATCTTGATGTTAATGTAATGTGTCAGTTAGAGTTAAGAAAGAAGAGTCTTAACATAATAAAGAGGCTCTATAGCTCTATGCACAGAGGCCTAGGGTAGAAGTCTACAGTTAAGTGCGCAGACCCCTACAGCTGAGTGCATAGGGTAGTTAGAGTTTGTAAGAAGATATGAAGCATTAATAAAGAAGATTATTTGGAATTATCTGTGTTTGATCTATTTACTTTTGTTATGTGATTATGTTATGTTGAACACTTGTTATAGACATATTTGGGCACTACAACCCCAATCTCATATGTCCATAAACAAAAGGCTTCTAAGCCCCTAAAAGTGTTGTTTCATACCCTAAAGGAACAAGGTTAGCTAATTATATCATCTCCCAGAAGTTCTCCCTGAAAAACTACTCAGAACTGGTCAAAACTGGACCATACAGACTGCTCAGTGCTAAGGATGCAATGCATCTCACCTGCTACATGCAAAAATTGCAATTCATACTGACAATCCCTTTTGTAGGGTGCGATGGACGAGAGTAGACAAATGGCAGAGGCAGTTGGCTAGGTGGAAACCTAGAGAATCTTCTAAAAACTGCCCATTTGACACTTGCCTCTCTGGGATGAGTAAGAGATCATGAAATCTCCAAGTGGAACCAAGAACTATTAAAGAAATGACACTAATCAAAATCCCAAAAGCTGACTCACCCACCTGCAAATATCTATATATGGATCCCTCATCCTAGAGATCCACAGGCTGGAGTTTAGTATTTTGTAAGGAAGTGTTGTTGGTTTCTCTATGAAACATCATAATGTTGGGTGATTTAGCTTTTCATGAGGTAAAGAGGGCTTTCATGCTGGGAGGATGGCACTGGGTCAGACCAATGGGTTGTAATCCTCTCTTCTACTATTTCTATCAATAAATCTATTTGAGTTTTCCTCCATATTCTAGTATATTTCTGAATCTTGTATTGATATATGCATTTGTATGGTTAATATACATCTAATCATATATTGTTTATGGTTATAGATCTCTATGCTTTGATGGTATTATTCTGCTTTGACGCTACAGGTGTTCTTTGAAGCAGGACAAGTAAGGAAGGAGTGGCAAAGCTCTGCCAAAGGAGGGAGGAAACAAGCTAGGAGCCAAGTGAAAGACTGAGGTTGGTACTCTCTACTTCTCTCCCATCTATCTCTCATAAAGGAAAACACAAGTAACTTTAGTTTGTTTGTTTCTAAGATAGCTACCTGTCTTAGTGGGACTAGCAGCTCTAAATGGACACTAGTTTTCCTGATAACAAAATGGTGACTCCGCTGGGGAGCGAATAGTTTGTTTGCTTGTTTCTATTTGTTTGCTTTATAAACTACAGATGGAGCCTGAAGTTAAGCCAGCTGGCCTTCGAACTGCTTTTGCTATGCAACTGAAAACTAGATCAACGCTGCTTTAGTCAATCTCCGGGTTAGTTTATGGACTAAACATCTGAATTACAAACATCCTAAGTGCCCTGGTGGTAGCTCGAATAACCATATTAGATCAGCCCCTATGCTTTGTGTTTACTACCTTCATTAGCTCAGCCTAAATCCCTGAACTAAGCTGCAAACTGTGAGCAAAAACCAAGCTCATTCTCATCCCTAGACCATCACATTGTCTCTCATTGGCAATCTGGATGCATCGCACCTCCCGTGTGCTACAAGTGAGATGCATCCCTATTTCCTTGTATTACAGGTGCGATGATTGAGTGAGACTATTTCTGCCTCCATATTTTGGTTTTTTTCTTCATTGTCTTCAACTTTATTCAGTAGTTTTGCTGTGTATGATTAGTATATCACTGTTGAAACTCCCTTCCTTTGCATTATTCAGCCTCCATTGGTAAAGAATTGTCAATGTTTTTTATGTATTTTTTCATCATTTACAGTTCTCCTTTGTAAACAGTAGCTTAATCAAACAGTAATCTTTTGATTTGAAAGTGTCGCAACTGTCATTTTCAGTCAAAGAAAAGAGTGTCGTAAAGTCTTCCTCTTTTAGATAGTTGATTACACTTTTGCCATTGTATTTGATTCGAATCATCAATTCTTTGAAGTGTCGAAAGCAGTTTTCAAGTCAAAATTGAAAGTGTCGTCTTAGTCTTCCTTTCGTTTTTGAACAAGAAATTGCTAAAGTGTCACTTTGAGGAAAGATAGTTCAAATCTGTACATAGTTTTCTTTTTGTCATTCTCACATTAAGGAAACTAAAAAAAAAATACATGCATGTGCATTTGCATTTAGACTGCATGCGGAAATTGATTTAGGAAAGTGCATCTTAGTGTGTGCTCTCTGCTCTATGTTGAAAGGATTTTACGTCTCTTTCCTTAGTAGCTAGGATTTCCATTGCAAAAAGAAAGTAAATGACCGTTTATCATCTTAGATTGCATATTTAGGAATTGTATATCTACATCACACGATGAACCATAAAGGTAAACTTCTTAGGAAAGATCAACTATAAAATAAACTTCAATGAACATAAAAACGCTTTGGAACCTAACGCACAACATCTAGAAGTCTAGGCTAGAGATTTATTCTGGCATCGTAAAGCCTGGTAACTATCGTTTTCGTCATAGGTTGGGTGGTCCCTCCTCTTTGATACGACAAGTGCCAGTACAGACTTGTGCTCCCACGTACCGTTGAGTATATATTGGGAGACCACAATAGGCTATATCCTTTATCCTTAGGAAGCCGTGTTTGCTACCCTATCGATCGCAATGCACTGAACACAGCATTCGGGAAGATTGACTACTGTACCTTAAAAAGTATTCTACAGTTTTGCGATTGGTTTGGTAATCCCTCTATCTAGATTTCCAGAGTAGTCACTTTCGTTCCTTTTCAGACTTCTTAAAAGAAAAGCTCCATCTGAGCACTTGTCACCTCAGGCTCATTAAAAATCGAAGGCGACTAGAGTCATCTTTAGCTTTTTCTCGACTCTTTAAAATTGAAAAAGCAAGTTGTGTCGAAGCATCATAAAATTCATTTAATTCAGAATCACATTTTTACCTTTTTATTTTGAGTTGATCAAGTAATCCACAATCGTGGAAGAAAGTCAATGAAAACACTGTCATTCGCAAAGACTAACGAGTCAACCGTCTTTGACTCTAGAAATGAAACCATTCCAGGCCAAGCAATCTCATTTAACTGGGTCAAAGTCTCCTGGTTTATTTAAAACTTGTTTTTCAATATCCTCGGAGACTCCAGTTACTCCAACTATTTCTGGTATCCCTACCTCTACAGAAGAAGTTCTGCAATTACAAGACGACATTAGAACTGATCCTAGTGCAATGGTAAACACTTCTATTCCTTAACCAGCTCCATCTAGGGCTGATTTGGAAGGTGTCATCCCTCAAACATCTGTCGCTCTAGATTTTGTACCTTCTTCGGCACCATAAATATTTTATAGACATGATGGTCTACCTCTTCCACCTGGACTGATTGTTATATAAGAGATTGTGGAGGGTCTTCCATTCAGTACCCCATTGCATTTTGGAACTGGGATCCACCTATATCCTTCTACTACAGAAGTTAGTCACTCTTCATCGCAAGTGCCTGTAGAATCGCTATGAAATCTTTCATATAGACTCGATATGTGTGGACAACCATTGAAATCTAGGACTGTGTCACTAACACAGCAGCAACAGAACCTCCTGCTGCTACTCCGACAATGTTCGTTGGTGTACCATCTGTCCCAACTAGCTCTCAATAGCTAGATGGAGTCCACCCGGGGACTATCTCGACAATATGGTATGTTCCTATTTGTTCATCCGAAACCTTATCTGGAATTTCTTATGTTGAGTCTCAGCAAATTGATTCTTCACAACAGTATCAATTTGGGCAGTCCAAACTCCAAAGGCCAATTTTCACTTTGAACACTGGATTGCTGCCATATGGGGGGCAGTATGTCTTTTCATTGTTCCCTTTGGGAGAGCAACCATATGAGAGTTCACAACAAAATTTGGGTCAGGCTGGAATCACATCCAGTGGTTGGGTACCAATACTACCTCAACAGCCAAGAGTTGTATCTTCTATACAACCAAATCAACATGTGTCGAATATTCCCACTACACCGGCTATTGTGACGGTGTCGCAAGTACAAGCGCTGCCTCTTGTATGTCAACCTCCAGTCTCTCAGGTTGTAATACAACAGCCTGTCATCTCCACGACTCAATCACAACTGTTGATTAGTGGATCCTTACCTGAAGCGACTCAGGCTCAAACGGGTACTATAACCCCTCATCTTAGTCAAACATCCAATATTGGGCAACAAAAAATGGTCTCACAGCCATGGCTGGTGCAATATCAACAACCACAATTCCAGCAAGCTTACCGAGGACCTGAGCAACAAAGCTTTGGAGGTAATGGGCAGCCGTGTATTGAAAACAATTACCAGCAATCATATTATAATGGTTACGCCCATCAACCTTATCAAAGTTATCAGCATCAAATACATTATGCTGGTATGCAAAGACCCACAGCTCAGGAGATCCCATGTTATCCTAGGTATGTGTCACCAAACCTGAATCAGCAGTTGCCTTTCGTAGCAACTTTAGAATTACTAGATCTAAATCAGCTAACAAATGATCCAATTTCTTATGCCCCTTGGTGGCCAACGATTCCTCATAAACTTCTACCAAATATTCCCAAATTCAATGGAAATCCGAGTGAATATCCATTGAATCATGTGATGACCTTTCATCTGTGGTGTTCTTCCAACACTCTCAATGATGATTCGATCAGGCTTTGCCCTTTTCAGCGAATGTTAACTGGTCCAACATGAAAATGGTACATCGAATTGCCTAGAGCTTCATTCAATAACTTCAGCATCCTTGCCACCACCTTTTTAACCCATAGTTAGTTACCAATAAGGTACGAAACAGGAATGAAACTTCCTAACAATTTTAAGCAAACGAAAGCCACTCACATATTTGATCATATTCATGAGTGGCAACGTCATCATCGAATGGTAAAAACATATGTTCCTGATCAGCTGCTAGCTGAATGGTATATTAATTCATTGTTACCTTCTATTACAGAAGATGTGGCTAAGGGGGGAGTTGTCACTGAAGAGCAAGTCATTGCTCGTGCAGAATATCTAGACTTGATCTATACTCAATCTGGCATGCTCTATGACAAAATTCCTGATGCTCCTAGACTGGAGTTTTCCATTCCTCCTCCTCCTAAATCAAACAAAGACTCTCATGCCAGTGATGGCATGATAGGTACGACCAACCCGAAAGCCACAAAGGCTACATCTAAGAAAGCCCGTATAGTTTCTGGTCAAAATGCAAATGAAGAAATTCTTGCCTCAAAGGTTAATGTGGTGTCGACCGACAAAGGCAAAGAACCAAAGCAACTAGGGGGAAAGAAGAAAGGGAAAAGAAAAAAGAAGAAACAGGATGATTAGTCTCCTGAAAAATCTTCTGCAAACCCTTCTGGGAAAAGGAAACCTCCTAGGCCATGTCTCATATGCGATGAAGACTATTGGACGAGAGAATATCCGCATAAAGCTAAGATTAAGAAGCTCTTTAAGAGTTCAAAAACCTCAACAGTATTGACCAACCCGTTTCCAAACCCAAAAACCAATCTAGTTGCTAGTGACAATGCTTCCTCGTCCCAGGTGCTTATGTTGTCCATTTAAAAACAAAATGATGCTTTGACATCGACAAGGAATAAAGATTACGGGAATCCACAACTGTTGAACAATAAGGCTACAGATCAACCTAATAGTTCGAAAACGACTTCGACTGAAGTTGTGCCACCCATCATTCCTGAGCTAATGATAAAGCCACCAAAGGGAGTAGTACACAAATCGACATTTAATCCTCGTGTCAGAGCAGCACAAAATTATAATATAGTGGAGGATCTGGGCCAATCACCATCCGCTATGTTGACACTTGAAGTACTACAAAATTTCCCCTCCCAAAATCAAGCTCTATTATTAGAAATAGGTGGGATTGACCCAGTGGATTCCAATCTTGTAGCCTTTAATCATAAAGGATATGAACCCGAGTTACCAGCTCAACTCACTTTCCTCATCCAAGTGAAAGCCCTCAACAAAACTGTTCATCAAACAATTATTGATGAGGGGACATCTACATGCATTATGTCAATGAGTTGCTAGAAAACATTAGGCTCACCACCCTTGTCGCAATCGTTAATGACATTAAAAGCATTCAATGGATGGACATACACCCCGTATGGGATTTTAAGTAACTTGCAAGTTGAACTGGGGGGAAAAACAGTAGAAATTGATGTCGAAGTTATCGATGGAAACCTTGATTACAACATCCTACTGGGAAGGCCCTGGATTTATGCTATGGCTATTGTTGTGTCA
>APFE030458892.1:110737-120778 GCA_000404065.3 Pinus taeda
TGTAAGATCTTGGAAAATCTTTCACTAAATAATAAAACATTGTGAAGTCTTGGCGAATGTTTTGTTAAAGTATGAAACTATATATGATAATAATAAAACATATTCATTAAACTGTAATATACTAACATAAATGTTTGGAAAAAAAAAACATAATTTTCACTTCCTACAAACAATGTTGCAAGTTTTAGTGGCCATGTTTGTCATGGTAGGAGAGATTAATGTTTTCTCTACCACTTTTGTGAAGCTACCACTTTTGCCAAGCTATCAGATTTCTTTCTTATTCCATGGACTCCAACTGCGAGAGAAAAAAAAAAAAACAACAAAACAAAAAAAAAACACATCAAGTTTGTTTACCCCAACACGCCAACAAGTAGCAAGCCCCAAATATATAATATAATGAAGTAGTAGGTGTCCCAAAGGCTTGAAGGGGATCTAATGGAAAGAAGGGACCATTATCAGAAGCCTTCCAATCAATATATAAATATATAAATGTAGATTTATTATTATTTTAATTAGAAATCTTCAATTAAATAATTAAATTTAAATACGTTTCTCTCATTCTAAATTTCTTATAGCATAATTCACTACCTTCATTCCATTTTTAACAGCGTTGTAACATGTGGATTAATTTCCTTTTTGGTGCACAATCTCCGCATTTTAGGACAATATGGTGCGGTGACCCAACCCCTACATAGAATAGTAGAGAAGATCAAAGGTTGTATAAACCAACATATTTTTCAAACAACTAATCCAAGATTAGTACCTTAACTTTTTCATGAAGATATCATATTGAGAACGTTTGAAAAATGGTGGGTAATCTAGCCAGCGACTATCTCTCTTCGGCGAGGGTGATGCAGAAAGAGTTAAGATTTCATTCTTTTGATTTTTGTTTTTTTTTGTTAAATCAGAAAAACCAATATTAATGGAGATATCGGTATTTTTTACTAAATTTTGTGAAGTGATTAAATATAGCTTTAGCCATTCACCTCAATATTTTTTTTACAATATAATTTACCAATTCTATTTAATATCTTCATTAACATAAAAACCAACCTATATCCATCTTAACTCCACATCTACCACTTTAGAGGGATGAAATCTATTTATCCCTCCTGGAACTTGGTATACCCAAAATTAAGATGGATCTGAGCTGATAGAACTTCCCCTTTAAATAGTCTATGCTCACATGAATACCATGGTATTACCATGGGTCAATACCATGGGTTGTCATAAACCTGGAGCTTAAAAACTACTATTAGTAATTTATATAAATTAATAAAATTAATAATTGATTTTTATTTTAACCAAGTTAAAATGTTTAAGTGACATTAAATTACAAGATCCATTTTTACTTTTGAGGGATCAAATATTTTTCAATCTATTTTAGTTTGCGTATCACGATATTTGATCCAGAGTAAAGATGGATCTATGCTAGTTTAATTCCCCCCTTTAAATAGGCTCCATTCCATGTGAATACCATGGGTGAATACCATGTTCCATATTTATTTTTATTAATATTAATATTAGGGTTAATAATGTTTTTTTGCATGGTATTAATAATAATTTGGCCCATGGTATTTGGCCCATAGACTTCACCTAAATATAACACATTTTTGGAGTGTTCGTAAATATAAGTTGGCTTATGGAGTAAATATAAAAAATGTTTTATTTATTTACCATACCTCTTGTTTATTTATATTTTTATTAATTTACCATACCTCTTTTATAAATATGGTATTTGGCCCATAGGATTCAATTAAATAAAACCTCTTTTTTGAGCCTTCTTAACAGAAAGAGGGTTATGTACTAAACATAGAAAGATGTTTTATTTATTTACCATGCATCCACTTTATTTATATTTTTATTTATTTACACACTTGCGTGTTCAAAAATATAAGGTGACATATAAGGTGACATATGGAGTAAATATAAAAAAATGTTTTATTTATTTACCATACCTCTCGTCTATTTATATTTTTATTAATTTACCAAACCTCTTTTATAAATATGGTATTTGGCCCATAGGATTCACTTAAATGAAACCTCGTTTTTTAGCGTTCTTAAATAGAAAGAGGGTTATGGACTAAATATAAAAAAGAGGTTTTATTTATTTACCATACCTCTAGATTATTTTTATTTTTATTTATTTAGCATACCGTTGGAGTAAGTATAAAAAGATCTTTTATTTATTTACCATACCTCCACTGTATTTATATTTTTATTTATAACTATCATAAATACATTTTCTTGAAAATGAGGGCAAATGGAAGATTGTAACTCCTAATTTCAAGGGATAAATTTACTATTTTTTACCCTCTCCCTTAAAATAAGGTGGCCTAACCTCCATACCTAATTTTTTCATAAAATAAATTTGAGGTGATTTGTAACAATGTACTATGATACAAAATATTCGCCCAATAAAAATATAAAACCCCTTAATTTAGCCCAAGGGAAAAAATTCTCACCTAAAATTTTCCATGTCTTTTACCACTTTTTGACTATAAAAGCAAAAGACTATAGGAGGAAAGGGGATCGATCTTTGTTATTTCAAATTGTAATTCTAATTTACAGACTTGTGCTATTGGAGAACATAACCGTATTGTAATGAGACTGATTTCAATGATTAATATATAATTTGTGTTGTTGTTTATTCGTGTTCTCTAAAGTAGCTCAGCAGTATTCGCTAGTGGCTAAGGGCCCAGCCTCTGGTGGATTAAACTGCTCTCTTGTGTTATATATTTTTTATTCACACAAGTGTGTGTGGTTTGATATTTTTCCCATTTTCTGTGAGTTTATCTTATTTGCTATTTATTAATTTCCTATATTGAAGTTAGTACATTTTCTTTACATGTTTTGCAGCATGTCATTTGATTCTATTTACGCTTATTGTGGATTAACTTAATTAGCCATTAAGACAGTGAACCTTATTGATTTAATCAACTGAAAGAGTTTGGTTATCGCTATTGAACTCTCGGTTGACATCATTTCCCTTTGGATTTCTTAATTGAGATTGAGTGTAATTTAGATTGAATTAGCTATGAAGAGATTGGTTACTTCTACTCCACTCTCAGTTGATGCCATTGTCAATTGAATTGCTTGTTTGATATTTGATTACAATTTCAATAGAGGAATAAGTCTTGATGCTTAGATGTAATATTTCCTTTAACAGTTGCAATTTGAGTTTTATAAATGCATCCGTTTACTCTTGTATCAAAGGTTTATATTTCATTCTAAGAAACATTATTCTCTGGGTTCATAGCATGCACATATTGTGTACACTCTTAGAATAAAAGGACTTTCCCACAATGATGATTAATGTGAGATAATTTGGAGTTTTAAAAGGCACCTTTTATCATCCAACATTTTGGCGCCATTGTCGGGGAGAGTGTCGCCATTTTACAAATAGTGATGTATACCTGATAATTGTTGTTGGGAAAGAATTGGGTATTGAAAATGGAAGGTAAGAACCTACATAACTGTTAGCCTTGTTGGCATGTGGCCCAAATGGATCCAAATATTCTCTCTAAGTCTTCAAAAGTTAGTAAAATCAAGCCAAAGATCAAAACAATTGTAGGAGGAGAGCCCTTAGAATGGCTGCAAAACACTATCGGGAGGCAAAAACTAGAGAAAACCATGAAAAAATAGAATATTGGAGGTGTGAGCAGTGAAATGCACAATAGCCATCAGATCTGGCTGATCAATGGTCCAAATCTGATCGACAGATCGCAATTAGTAGTCGCAATCAGCGGTGGCAATCAGTGCGGAACATATAACACTTTGATGGTGACTGCCGGAGTCAACATGGACCATCAATCAAGTGCGCAAATCAATTTCCACGTTGCATCACAGGTTCGCTATCGGAGATTACATAGAGAGCTTGCAAATGGCCTAGGGCATGAAAATTGTGATATCACAATTGGGGCTTCATAGGGGAACGTGCATATACAAATACACATATGCAATCTGATGAACCGGACCCAACGGTTATATAAATATTATTGCATAAAATTTGAGATCTGCCGAAATGTATTTTCCTATGTATTTTTTATATTTTATTTATTTAACGAAATATAAAGAGACAGTGTCGATGCGATAAAACCCAGACCCAAAGGGGTTCGGGAATGAAATATATAATATTTCAGATCTGCCAAAGCCATTTTTTCAAGATTTTTAGTGTTTTTTAGCATATTTCAAAATACGAAAGGAAACCTTGGAGCAAGACCGAAGCGACTTGCGATAGCGATTCAGGATGGACTCGATAGAGGAATAGACCATGTTCAAGGACTTTTGAAGTCTAGAATGAATAGAGATTGGTGGGATTTCACAGTGTTGCAGTGATTCTCTGTGTAAAAGAAAAAATAGTCATTGTTGGTATTTGAAAGGATTTCAAAGGCCCAAAGACCCATTTCATTACAAAACGGAGGCCAGAAGACAGAGACTGGGAGACAGAAGGCTAGAAGAAGAAAGGCAGCAACACAACACACCCAAACCAAGAAATGATCATGGAGCATCGCTGGCACGAGCGAGCCACCTAACAGTGCAAGACATTTACCAGAATTTAGTTACTATGCTGTTAGAAAAAGAAACCTCCGAGCTCATGTGTGTCTAGTCATGGCATCAAGTCGTTGAAGATAGAGGGGATAGATTAAGACCTCTCGAGCCTCAGAAGGCTCGAGAGCATTGTAAAAGGCCTACAAATATTTGAAATTTTAGAGTAACAAGGGTTGAAATTTTGGAGACTATGGATACTCTGCTCCTCTAGCGTCTCATCTTCATTCCAACAATATAAGCTTAATTTGGTGTTACTTGTTCAATTTCCATTTTCTCTTATGTTCTAAGGTTGGACTTGAATAGGTTATTCATGTTTTCTTCTGTATCTAATTCCAGATAACTGTCATCTTATCTCTACGTTGATAAATTATATTTGCAAGCTTCTTTTACTTCTTGTAGCTAGTCATTCATATGTGTTTATGTATGCATCTACTAGTACAGCCAGTATTCTCCATCTATCCATCGAATCTATAATTTATTGAGCATTAGTGGTCTAAAGCCTTGTCAAGCTAAGGGTGTTCATGCATGTTTGGAGTGAAAACGGAGTTGAAAGAGTCATCTAACTTGATCCAAACCATCATTCATTCCAATAGTTCCAAGATTTATATGTTACTAGGCATCTCTGAGTTACAACCTAGGAGAGTTTCCTGGAGAGCTAACAGTAACGAGCAAGTAAAATGCTTGCTCCTTCACCCGCTTTTCATCACAATTATAGAAAAGTGAAGTAGGTGTTTGATGCTTGTCTGTTGAGAGAGAACTGGGTATTAAAAATGGAAGGAAAGAACCTGCGTATGGAGCAAGTAAACTCCCTGCTCCCCCGCTTGCTTTCCAGCAAAATTACTAGGGATTTAAGGTAGAAATAAACATTTGAATTTGTGCATGAATGACTAAGAAGAAAAGACCAGAAAACAATACAATCCCACACCCTAAACCTGAAAAATCTAAGGGACCAGTGACCCTTGGACGATCAACTTTTATCAACGACATCTTAAGAAAAGTTGAATCTCAGCCATCAGTAGGTCCCCGAACCATTGCTTCTAGACAACCTACTATCTCCCTTCGAATCACAAGCTCACGATCTATAGCCTACATTGTGGTCCATAGTAAAACTGAAGGGACTGAGCAGAGTTTTAAAAATATTGAAAATTCGCAACCAATTCCTTCATAAGAATGGAATTCTTGCAACATCTATGAAGGAGGAGGAGAAAGTGGGGAACCAGAGGAACCAAGATTCCCTGACGTAGTAATTGAGCAGAGGACACCTAGTGTCCCATATCAAGGGATTGTTGTTAGGATCATTCCCACTTCTTCTAGACATCCTAGGGATAACTCTCTAGCTCTAGAGATCCCAGAAGGGTACTAGGATATCTTTGATCAAATGGCCAATAATCCACAAACACCCCAGACCTCTACATTACAATATCCTATTGTTGACACAGCTATCAACGCCCCCATTAAAGTTATCCCTCTACAATTTTTTCCCACCTTTCATGGACTCACTTTAGAAGATCTGAACGTGTTCCTATTTGAGTTCGACATCCTATGTCAGCGTTATGATTACACCACCAACCCCCAGAAACTAAAGTTGTTTCCCTCCACTTTAAATGGAGTAGCCCTGCGTTGGTTTATGGGACTAGGTAGAGGAACCATCAATGATTGGGACCAAATGAAAACTACCTTCCTTAAAAAATATCAAGATTATTGCATATCTAGAGAACTAAAAGATGAGATATTCCAAATGGTAGCAAGGCCTAGCGAAACTTTGGAAGAGTATGTGGAGTGTTTCCAATATAACCTCCAAACGTCTCCCTACACAAATCTACCTCTGCCTGATAATGTGCTAAAAACCACGTTGATTAAGGGGATGAAAGACCAATGGATAGAGACATTAAATATCATGGGTAAAGGTGATATCTATCAAGAAGACTATGTTAACATTATTGATTTGTGTATTAGGTGCTTGAGGGGCAGTACAAGATTGAAACCAGTTGAACGCAATATGATCATTAGGGACAGCAAAATCTCTGGCGGAATCATTGCTCATACTAAAATCGGAAACCTGTTGGAAGATTTCAAAATGGATATCCTGGGCACTTTGACAACACAATTAGACATCATGCAAGCCAAGCAGAAGCAGGTTGAAGCATAACAGAACCTGGTTTTTTTTTGCCCTTGATGCAGGAAGAAACATAGTCATAAAGAATGCCCACTAGATATAGTACAGACCTGTGCCATATGCACTAAAGAAAATGCCACAGAAAATTGACCATCACTCCCAGGATTAAAAGCAGTCTTCAAAGAGGCAGAGGAGAAATCAAAACCAGTGTACCTGTTAAATCAGTGTCGCCAATGGAAAGCAGAGCAAACAGATATGCCTACTAACCCACCTTCATTCTTTCAGCCTTCACAATATAATTCTCAGCAATACATAGGAGCCACATGGCAGAACCAACCACATTTTCCTAATTGGTCACCACAATAATTTTCTATGCCACCTTGGTCCAATCAGTCAAATCCAAACAATAGTTGGCAAAATTCCTCTTACTTTCCACCATTCTAGCAAAACAATCCATATCCATCTCAATGGTCCCCCTCCACTTCACAAAACCAAAACTAGCAATCAAGCTGGGAAAGACCTACAAACCAACTAGTAGAAGCAATCCCCCTACCTCAACTTATGCTACTAGCACCTTACTCGTTGCAACAGAATCCTCAACCCAATCTACGACCACAACTCCCACCCCAGCCCAACCCAAATCCTAACAACAAACCAGTGCAATTGGTACAAATTACTGAAGGTCTGGATCTGGAAACTGAGTTGAGAGAATGCAATGAACTCAAATTGAGGTCTGGATGAATAATCGAGTGATAGGATGATAAAAATATAGACTTGGAAGAATCACTACCTGTAGAACAAACACCTCAAAGGGAGAATACAGTCAAGCAGAAAAGCCACGAACAAACTATTACCTCTTCTCCGTCATTCCCAAAAAGATTGATTATACCTCACCAAATCGAATATCCCAACTTTGATCTCCTGGGAGAATTAAAAAATATTTGTGTAAAATACCCCTCCTATAGGCTATTCAAGACATTCCAATCTATGCAAAAACCATTAAGGAATTGTGTACCAAAAAGCCTACGAGGAAAATAAAAGTAACACCAACTATCCACGTAGTCAGAACTTTGTCTAATTTATTATTAGGCGGAGAGATACCGGTGAAATATGAGGACCCATGAAACCTTATTGTCACAGTAAAAATAAATGGGTGTTCCTTTCCAATGCATTAGTTGCTCTAGGGGCAGCCATCAATATTCTCACAACAACAACTCGTCAGAGACTTGGCACCATAGCCTTAGATCCAACTACGACCTTGCTGGAACTTGTTAACCATTCAATTATTAAACCTGAAGGGACATTACAAGATGTAATGGTGTTTGTAGATTCTTGGGAGTACCTAGCCGATTTCTTGATTATTAATCCTAGAAAATGGCTAGATGGACATCCTTTAATATTAGGAAGACCTTGGCTAGCGATCGCAGATGCTTATATAAGCTATCAAATAGGTAGTATGACTATAGCCAGAGGAAATAATGTGAAGAACCTAGCTTTATATCCTCTAGCTCAGCCAAACTTAACCATAATAAAAACTAGGAAGCAACCTATAACATATTTAACCGAAAATATTTGATCACTGCTAACTGTAGCAGATGCTCTAGAATTTAAGAATCAAACAGAAGATGATATTATTAACACTTACATTAACCACCCAGTTTCCGTATCTAATCTAAAATGTCTCATGATTGAAGTAGCCCTAGATAATGAAATTGAAGAAGATCCTTTAAAAGACATCAATGACCAAACAATACCAACAACAACTGTCTATAACAGAAAACCCATTGAAATTGAGCCAAGCAAAGTTCTTAACATTAACAAAAACCTGAGTGATGACTAGTAGTAGAGGCTTATCCAAATCCTTAAGAAATATAAAGGGGCTTTTGCTTGTGGTTACCTAGATAAAAAAGGGATTGAACCCCAATTATGTATGCACCATTTGACAACCTTAGCGAAGATTAAACCCTCACCTAAAGGATGTTGTTAAAGACGAATTGCAGAAACTGTTAGATGTAAATTTCATTTATCCTATATCTGATAGCAAATGGCTTTCTCCTTTAGTTGTGGTTCCTAAAAAGAATGGGAAATGGTGTATATGTGTCGATTACAGAGAGATTAACAAAGCAATGCAAAAAGATCATTTTCCCTTCCATTTATCGACCAGGTTCTAGACACATTGGTAGGTAAAAAATTCTTCTCTTTCTTGGATGGCTTTAGTGGCTACAACCAAATCCAAATTGCCCCTGAAGATGAAGGTAAGACTACCCTCACCTGCCCCTGGGGGAAGTTTGCTTATAGGGTATTACCTTTCGGACTGTGCAATGCACCTGCTACATTCTAGAGAGCCATACTCAGTATTTTTGCAGACCTGATAAACAAGGGATTCGAGGTGTACATGGACAATTTTACACCCTATGGAGATGTCTTCGAACCGGTATTACAGACACTGGAGAAAGTTATGGAAAGATGCATTGCTACTAGGCTCTGCTTAAGCCATGAGAAATGCCACACGATGATGACTGAAGGCCTGATGTTGGGTCATTACATCTCATCAGCTAGAATTTAGGCAGATCTAGATAAAATTCAGGTAATCCTCTTACTACCTACCCCCTACACTCAAACTGAGGTACATAGTTTTTTGGGATTTTCTGGATATTATTGAAGATTTATAAAAAAAAATCTCTAAAATCACTGCACCATTACATGCTTTGATAGGAAATATCGATTTTATATGGACTGACAAATGTGGCATTGCCTTTGTAGAATTAAAATGGCTAGTATCAACAACCCCAATATTACGGGGCACGAACTGGGATTTACCATTCCATATTTCATCTAATGCATTAGATACTGCCATTGGAAAAGTTCTCGGCCAAGAGGAAGACAAGAAACCTTATGCAATAGACTACATTGGCAAAAATTTAATTCCTACTGAGTTGAATTACACAATGACCGAGAAAGAGTTTCTATTTGTAATCTATGCTATTAACAAATTCAAACACTATATAACAAGATACCCTGTGGTCCTGTACACTAATCACTCTACTATCAAATATTTAGCTAATAAGCCTATTGTGAATAGAAGAGTGACACAATGGTTAATCCTTTTGTAGGAATTTGACATAACGATCAAGAATCGACCAGGAAAGGAAATTTTGGTGGCAGACTTCCTCTCATGTGTGCCAAGAATAGATGACGCAGTGGCGGTAGAAGACCAGTTTCTCGATGAGCACCTATTTGCTATGACTGTGAAAACACCATGGTACGCAGATGTCACGAATTACCTAGCAGTGGGAAAACTACCCAAACACCTAACGCCCAGAAAAGGAAAATTAATAGTGCAACACGACACTTGGTTCTCCTAGATCGCAAGC
>APFE030458892.1:123596-136125 GCA_000404065.3 Pinus taeda
ATCTAAGGACAACAAGTATAGAGTCTACAGAAGCAGGTAAAAATCTTGAACATTATCATCTTTAACAAGATTGCTTTGTTATGATCGAAAAAGAAAGGACACAATTATCTATATCACTTCATTGTCCTGATTTCTGCTATAAATGAAACTGCTTGATTATCTTTACCATGTTGGTTCTGCCCCATCTCCTATAATTATGTCTGTTTATTATCAATAAGATTATGGATATATTCTTTTTCTGTTGATATGTTCAAACTTCTTCCACCATCCCTACTCTTAAGGAGTACTAAGCCACCCTCTATATATAAAATGGAGAGTGTTAAAAAAAATGTATATATTCACCAATAATTTTATGATTTTTGTCCACAGATGGAGGATAGGGGGTCTCATCACGAGCTAGCCTACCATGATCATAAGGAAGGAGCGAAGTGGCATTCCCACTATGGCCACCACACCAGGGATATGATCCAATGGATGCATCAAGAAACAAATTCCTTGGAACATGAGGTCTCATCATGAGCCGGCCTGACCACTTTCGCTACTTCCCCGTGAATAGCAATGTGTTCATATGGTTACCATGCCAACACATTAGGCTCTACTATGGACAGCATAATGCACTTACCCAATTATACATATAGGACCATGGTTCCCAAGGGTTAGAAAAGAAACTCTGTCGAGGCTATGGATGCTTGCAGGCAACAGAAGCTCTTCTTATGGTATTGAAGTTTTATTTTCTACATCAATAATTATTATAATGCCCTATTCTTATGTTTCTATTTATTTCTATGGAGATATTATGTCGCTAACTTAACTTGAACCTTTATGCATGAGTTAATCTTTTAAAAATCAATCACAAAATTCTTAAGTGGAATAACAGCGCTAAAGCATTATCACTTGCGCATGCTGTCCTTTTTCTTTATCGCATCATCTCACAACATCTGATCACTTATTAATAATTCTTGTTACACGCCTTGTTTTCATTACTCCAATATCCTTTATGATCCTTTCATTAATATACGTACCTTGCCACTTTCATTACCCAATCCATCACCCCTATACTTCACCACCAGCACTACATCCTTTCATTCATTCAGTCGTAGGCGACCTATCATTTTGAGAAGGGGCGAGGACCTCCAGTATACTCATGTATGCATTATCATCTTTTCATTTGATATTGTTGAATAATATGATATCCCATAATCACAAAGCATGTGGCATGATAACAATCCTCGATAATGGTATTTATGTTTATAAATCATCACCTGATAGAGCCATTACAACCATTTGTTGTTCCATCTCTCGGCTCTACTCGTTGTTGTGATTTCTCCACTGCACTAATCGTTTGCAGAAGTTAAGCATCATGGGAAGAAGAATAGTGTGCCGAGAACCTTTAACACTGGTTGTCTTCGATGAAGCCAAGGAAATTCTAGCTCGCGTAGGATGGATAGCATATTTTACAAGATTTCAACCCCCTAATGAGGAAATCGCCATTGAATTATTACAACATCTACATAAAGGACAATCCTTGATAAGAGGTAGACAAATCACTGTAATGGATGTTGTGATAGCAGAAGTGTCCGGGTTGTTGGCAGTAGAACCAATATGGGCTGGCAAGCGATTAAGGCTACATGAAGCTATGGAGGTTTTTAGGGATGAAGGACTAGATCTAATCAAGAAGGGTAAAGGCATTCGGCCATATTCTCTCGAAGAGCCATGGGGAGAATTAGCATGAATTTTCCAGAACTTTTTTTCGCATTCGATGGGCGTAGAGACGTGGTAAGGCCGTGACAACTCAAACTTTTAGCAGTTTGAAAACAAAAATAATCTATTAATTTCCCTGCACTATTGAATTCATTATTGCATGACACTACCAAGAGGCTGAGACAATCTCAACACACAGAAATAGTAGTTAGCCACCATTGTCTGATCAAGTTAATAGTCATTCCCAACCTTTCCCAACAACAATCAACCTAGAATGATCTCATATTGGCCCTCGAAAGAGGTGAAAACCTGCCAGCACCTAACCCTGTTCCGAAAAGAAAGAGGACTACCCTTTCAGGAAGCATAACTCACAAACGCATATGATATACAAGGTTGAAATCAAAACAGGGAGTGTCTGAAAATACTCAAGGCAACGCTAGCCAACCCATACAATTATCCAGCCCGATAAATGAACAAGGCTTGCAAATAGACTTAGGAGGACAAGATAACCCTGAACCAGAATCTGAGGAAGCAACAAGGCATTCTGACGATGAACAAAGAAATGAAGTGGGGCCTCGTCCAACACCAAATATGAGTTCTCAAGATGATCTGTTGCACAATTTTGAGACAGGGATGGCCCATGTCCTGGCCAACATGAATGTCTACATGCAGCCTAAAGAACCGCTTAGTATTAACTTAGGAGAAACACAATCTCCAGGGAATTCTGGCTATACCAGAATTTTATCTTCTAGAAAAGATACAAACCACGAAGTAGAAAAAGATACAGAGGCTATTCAAGAATTATAGAACCAATCTGGTGACACGCTCCCAGTGGAAAACAGTCATAAAGGTCTAGACCCAGAAAACATAGGCCAAGAAGAGGAAGCAGAGACAGAGATTATTCGAGAGTCTGATAATCAATTTGGAGACACGGTCTTATTGGAACAAAGCTAGGGTGAACAATAGGCTCTTTAGAGACAGAAGCTATTAACGAGACTATTAGTAGAGTAGTTATTCCTCAGAAAAGGGGTAGAGTCAGAACGAAAATGAAGAAGCTTATAAAAGAACACCAGAAGCTTCGTAAGATGGTCAAGAGGCTTCGAAGAAAAATAAAAGAAATCGAAATGGGAAAGGTGCCGAACAATACCCTTGAGGAAGTAAATGTGGTCGTGCAAACGGAAATATATGAAGGTAGGGCTACAAGAACTCAAACTGAGCTCATACCTACTCAAACAATCATTACTCAAGAAGGACCGCATGTATATTTGGTAGACATAGCTACCCAGACGGAGGTTTGGACCTCCTACAATAAAGAAGTACAGACAGAAGATATCACCTCTTATAGCATAGCCACTCAGACAGGCATACCAGCCAAAGACATTATTACACACCATGACACCCTTCTACTAAATCTTCAGGAGGAATTGGCTAAAGCCTGGCTCGCATTGGAACGACTTGAACAAGAAACCGTTTCCATGAAGAAATATCAGGAGTTGTAGAAACAACTGTGGGAAATGAATAGAATAGAGAGTGAGACTTTTAACAAATGTAGAAAAGCGGAAGAAAAAATGGAGAATATCAAGCTCAAACTAAACATAGTCATAAGTCGGAAAAACACCATCTACTCACTATACTCGAATGTCCTAGCACGCAGGTCTCCCGCCACCAATTATGCCTTGTTTTTATTAGAGCGGTACTTGTTATTGAAAATTAAAGCCGTAAGAGCTAGTAAGCCAATTGAATTAAGGAAAAATGAAGATTTTATAAATTTCTGCAAGCAACATGGTGTAAAGGTCCAAAGGCTTCTTTGTGAGTTTTATCTGCACAATTTTATATTAAAGAACGAGGTGGAAAAGAACCCTAACCCTTTTATAGGAGATGTTCAATTCTAGGCTTTTATTTCATTTGCAGTTAACCAACTCAAATGGTTTAAAGCTTATAATGCATTTCAAAGACAGGAACATGGATTGGATCTTTGGGTGAGAAGTGAACCTAAGCACCCCTTACAAATGTTTGCCAACCATAAAAGTCTGATGACACAAGAAGGGGTGATTAAAACTTTAGGGCCCATACATAAGGAGATTGTGTAGAAAGGAATATCATATTTCCTCTCCATTCAAGAAAGTTCTTTTACTGCATCTAAGCACAGATATATGATCTCCACTAATAGTGTGAAAGATAGGGAACCATTTAATTACATAAATTTTAAAGTTGTTGTAGCCTATATGGTCACTTATAGCAATATTATTTTGAGAGAAGGACCTTATTGGTTAGGATGTTAGTTTTGGAGCCCCATTATTTGGTATACCCCTGAAGGGTATTGGGCTAACTACGAATTGCTTGAAGGAAAGGAAGCGCCTGCCTTTGTGCACATGGCTCAACATCATGGTTTTAGACCAATGTTTTACGCTTTCTCTCCAACCTACTCTTTAACTGCACTGCATAAGAACTATTTACTTTTCATGAGGAGATGAAATAGGGTAAGTAGGGGAGTATTTTGAGTTACAAAATGGGTATGTATTTACTCTTAATTCCATCACCGTTTTCCTCTTTTCTTATCTCTTTCATATCTTGATACGCTAACATATTGATGGATTATTATAAGAAACGGATGAACTACACTTGATTAAGGTTTAGCCACTGTAACTAACTTTTAGTCCTTTTTATGCAGAGAAATGACGAAAGGAATAGTTATCATTCCCTAGAGATGGAACAACATAAACCAACAAAGGAATAATGGAGCGCATCGGTTGCGGTGAGGTCAGAGGACGAATGAGGAGGATCAACGCTAAATATGAAGGGTGTCAAAACATAGCATTCAATTGTGAATCCCTCAAGATCTCTCAATCCTGAGGGATTGTGTTTATCTTTTACCTCTTTCTGACTATAAAACTAAAAGATTGTAGGAGGAAATGGGATCGATCTTTGTTATTTCAAATTGTAATTCTAATTTACAGGCTTGTGCTATTAGAGAACACGACCGTATTGTAACGAGACTGAGTTCAATGATTAATATATAATTTGTGTTGCTGTTTATTCGTATTCTCTAAAGTAGCTCAGCAGTATTCACTGGTGGCTAAGGGCCCGACCTCGAGTGGATTAAACTGCTCTCTTGTGTTATATATTTTTGATTCACACAAGTGTGTGTGGTTTGATATTTTTCCCATTTTCTACGAGTTTATCTTATTTGTTATTTACCGATTTCCTATCTTGAAGTTAGTACATTTTCTTTACATGTTTTGCAGCATTGTCATTTGATTCTATTTATGCTTATTGTGGATTAACTTAATTAGCCATTAAGACAGTGAAACTTATTGATTTAATTAGCTGAAAGAGTTTGGTTATCGCTATTGAACTCTCAGTTGACATCATTTCCCTTTGGATTTCTTAATTGAGATTGAGTGTGATTTAGATTGAATTAGCTATGAAGAGATTGATTATTGCTACTATGCTCTCGGTTGATGCCATTGTCAATTGAATTGCTTGTTTGAGATTTGATTACAATTTCAGTAGAGGATTAAGTCTTGATGCTTAGATGTAATATTTCGTTTAACAGTTGCAATTTGAGTTTTATAAATGCATCCGTTTACTCTTGTATCAAAGGTTTATACTTCATTATAAGAAACATTACTCTTTGTATTGATAGCATGCACATATTGTGTACACTCTTGGAATGAAAGGACTTTCCCAAGTTGATGATTAATGTGAGGTAATTAGGAGTTTTAAAAGACACCTTTTATCACCCAACATTTTGATGTCATTGCTGGGGAGAGTATCACCATTTTACAAAGAGTGATGTATACCTGAACCTATGTAACTATTAGCCTTGTTGGCATGTGGCCCAAAATGGATCTAAATGTGTTCTCTAAGTCTTAAAAATTTAGTAAAACTAGGCCAAAGGTCAAAACAATCGTAGGAGGAGAGCCCTTACAATGGCCGAAAACACTATCAGGAGGCAAAAACCAAAGAAAACTGTGAAAAAACATAATATTGGAGGCATGAGCAGTGAAATGCGTAGAAGTCGTTATATCTAGCTGATCAACGGTCCAGATCTGATTGGTGGATCACAATCAGCGGTGGAAATCAGCAATCATAATCGGTCGTCGCAATCAGTGGTGGCAATCGGTGTGAATCATATAACACTGGTGACGGTGACCAGCAAAGTCAACGTGAACCGTCGACCAAGGGTGCAGATCAATGGCCCACATTGCATCGTAGGTTCGCTATCAAAGATTAAAAATAGCACTTACAAATGGCCCGGGGCATCAGCGACATGAAATTGCAATTAATCGCACCGTGATATCGCAATCAGGGCTACACAGGGGAGCGGGCATATACACATACACATCTGCGGTCCAATGAACTGGACCCGACGGTTATATAAATATTACTGCATAAAATTTGAGATCCGCCAAAATGAATTTTCCTATGTATTTTGTATATTTTCGTTATTTAACGAAATATAAAGAAACAACACCAGTGCAATAAAACCCAGACCCGAAGGGGTTCGGGAATGAAAATATATAATATTTCAGATTTGCCAAAGCCATTTTTCAGGATTTTTAGTGTTTTTTAGTGTATTTCAAAATATGAAAGGAAACCTTGGAGTAAGACAACAGCTAACTACGATAGCAATTTAAGACGGACCCGATAGAGGAATAGACCATATTCAAGGACTTTTGAAGTCTATAATGAATAGAGCTTGGTGGGATGATCTAAAATGGATCCTGAAACTCTTTAAGTCTGCATGAACTCTCTATAATTTATGCCAAAGATTAAAAATCTTTTGAAGATCAAGCTTATCAGAGGAATCCTCATGACAGTTGCTAACTACGATCAGCGTAGATCAACACGGGTCATCGACTAAGCACACAGAGCGGCGGACCATGGTAACGCATGCTGTCATGAATTAGAAAATTTAGTGATGGTTTGAGTCAACGGGGGAGTAATCTGATAAGTCGCTAATCACATATCAGAGGGAAAACCCCTTGAAGAAGGAGAGCCACACATGCCCAGACCCGAAAAAATCATGAAATGCAGCGGAAAGTGTTTCGGTTCTGTCTGAGGTGGGATTCCACAAAAACCAGCAGGATATTGGAAGTGCTTCAAGCAGTAAGAAATTTAGACTAAGTCCCACCTGATGTCACATAGCGAGTGACACGCGTCCAGTGGAAGAGAGAGAAAACCACTCACATCGGATGGGTAAACGTCGAGCAAGTTATCTGCCCAATATGTGTGATGACTATAGGATCTGGAGGGTCCATATCAATAGTGGAGATTTGACCCGATGGATGACCAGATTTGACGAACTTATAATGTAGATTGTGTGGGATTTTGAAGTCTGACGTGGATGATGAGTTGGGAGAGATTCGTGTTTCGCGGGCATTCTTGGAGTAAATGAAAATAACAGCCATTTCAAATGATAGAGTGTTTCCAGTGAACTTGACATGCTCATCTGTTAAAGGAATAGGTGACCACCTCCCTATAAGGCATTATGCAGTTACTGTAACAGCTGAAAGAAGGGATTTCACCAATAGAGGCAGGCAACCAAAAAGCTGAGAAGCGGAAACAAACAGTTAGGAAGCAAATTGGATTTAAAGTGATAGACTGACAGAGAGTTGATTAGAGCAGCCTAGGAAGAGTAAGCAGACTTGGAAGTAGAGAAACCAGAGCTGAGCTAAAATGAAGAAGCAAAGGCAACAAGTGAACCAGGGTTAAGACAGAGACAAAGAGAGTCAGAGAGTCTGGGTACTCCAGAGAAAACTTGAGAGGTTCAAGCGAACTCCTCTGCATTACCTGTCAGGTATTGAGTCTCAAATTGGGCTCATACCATTATAATCAACAGAGTAGGAGAGTCTATGTACTCCATAGAGTCTGTGTACTCCAAAGAGACTTGGGGGATCCAAGTATAGTCCTACTGATTGTATCTGTTGTGTGAGACTCAAATTGAGCTCACTGTAATAGGCAAAGCCACTAGAGGTTGAAGGCAGAGCCACAGAGCCAGAGAGCACTAATAGACTTCTAAAGAGCCACAAGGCTACAGTGAAGTTGCAGCATAGTAAGAGATCGAATGATCGAGCTGTGGCTGGTTACCTAAGGTGTGTCGAAGATAGGAGAAGGAGTTCCAAAGACAAATGCAGAATTCTGAGGGAGTCAGAGAAGCCAGAAGCTCAAGAAGCTCAAAGCACTAACTAAAGGAGTTAGGTCTAGAGAAGCCTAGACCTGTCTACAGAACAAGGACAGCCAGGGGTAAGATGGCATTCTAAGCCCATTGGTTCAGTTGTAAACCAATGGAGTTAAGTGTAGCACTTGTAAAAGAATTGAAGCCATAATCCCAGAGAGCCTAATCGATTTGATTAGAGCTCAAGGAGACGTAGCCCAAGATATTAGGGTGAACTACATATTATATTGTTGTCTTATGGGTCCGTTGAATTGCTACTTTATTTATTGTTATTTGTGTTTCACATCAGCATAAGCAAATGAACATAAGCACTCAACAGTAAAAAACAAATACAAGCATACACCTATAATTTCAAGCATTTCTTAATTCCACATTGGTTAATCATTAAGATTTGGGAAAATTTAAAGCTTTGGAAGTGGGAGAGGTTCTTGTAAGTTAGACAGGAAGCCTAAGAGCCCCATTTACAAATCAGGTGGTATCAAAGCTTAAGATTTATTAACCCCACCTTGAAAGAAGGTTGTATCAGAATGCTTGATTGATAGGGCAAAGGTTGCTTGTTTGAAAGGTGTTTGGACTGTCAAAGATTGGTTGCCTCATTGATTGTATGCTTGGTTGCAGACTGACTATTGTTTGAGTTTGCAGAGGTGAAGGGAAAGTTATTGATATCTCAGTCCAGGAAAGACAAGAAGGAACAAGGGCAAAAGGCATTCTTCTATCCCAAAGGACCTCAGGGAAATCCTTGAAGCACAAAAGTTTGTTGCAAGAGGTTACTGAATAAGCTCTTTAATAATCTTGTTTGAAGTTTTTTTGTGCATTTTGAAAATGACAACTTCTACAAGTGAGTTCTCAAATTCTTCTTGCTCCCCAAGTTCCTTTGATGGGGACATGAAGCAAGACTTGTCCACCATAATGGATATGGTGAGAGAAATGTATGAGGATGGAAGGAAGAGCAACATACTTAGAGAGTAGTTGAATTTCGTGAAGGAAGAGAAGCAGTTGCTTTCTGAAAAATTGAAGGAAATGGAGAGGCAACTTCATATTGCAAATATGAACCTAAAAAGGATGCATGAGTTGGAGCGACAACTCTTTGTTGCCAAAGAAGCCTTGGCCAAGTATCAGCTTAAAGAAGAGGTAAACCATTCCTATTTGTCTTCAAATTCTTCTAAGAATTCTTATATTGGTTCTTTTGAAAACATACCAGAGGCATAGGTTCCAAGCTAATGTCCAAGATGGGCTATGAAGGAAAAGGATTGGAAAAACATGCACAAGGTATTGTTGAGCCAATAATGGTTGAGGAAAGGCCCAAGTATTTGGGTCTTGGCTATGGATAGTCTTGTGGAGAGAGTTCCAAATCTACCATGAAGGCCATTGAAATAGTTCCAAAAAGGAGTTTCATTGCAGGTCCTCTACCTCAGAAGTGTGAGCATTGTATTTAGGAGGAATGCAATAGCTCGAAACATTATTCGTAGGATGCAGAATGTTCAGAAGCACACACTTGAACTAGAGAGTTGTGGAAACTCTGACAGCCTTGAAGAAAGTGGTGGTGTTCCAAAGGGAGCCACTTCTTCATAAAGGAAATAAAGGTGAAAGAGGCAAGTATAAGTCTGGTTCTAAACACATTCCTTTTGATTTTGTGAAGCATGGAAAAAGAATTGCATGTTCCTTTTGTGGTTTGGATAACCACTATGTTTCTAGATGTTGGAAGAGGATGGCCACATATAGGAAACTTTTGAAGGAAAAGAAGCAAGCAGCCAAAGGTCCACAGGACAAGGCAAATCATGTTATCAAAAGGATGCACATGTGTTGCACTTACTGCCATAAGCAAGGGCATCTTGTTGAAAGGTGTTGGACTTTGAATCCATCACTGCTTCCACCAAAGCTAAAAGGGAAGGTGGAAAAAGAAAATGGCAGGGATGGAAATAAAGATTCCATGATTGATGTGTTTCAAGATGATTCACATATTGATGTTTATGTGCAAACAAAGGAGGTACCTTTGAAATGGATTAGTAATAAATGGTTAGAATTCTTATCCAATTAAGACTGCATTATTGATGCATAGTCTGCATTTCTCTTTGGAATAAATGCAAATTGTAGGATCTTACCAAAATGGTAAATGGAAAGAGGTTGAGTAGGAAACTCACTTTATTGTTGCAACAATATGTTCATTTCAACTTCGAAAGTACAGTGTACTTAAGTGAAAGTTGAAAGATGGAATGCATGCATGATCATGAGATGCATGTGATGTTGGTTTGGGAGAAGTTAACTTGGTCTCCAAAATGGAGATAATGATGAAGTGTTTCATCTTTTGGAAAAGAGTCCTAAAGGTCTTTTTCCTACATGCTTGACTTGAAGAGACATTTGTTGTAAAGGCATGTTTTATTGGCTTGTTATCTAGTCAATCATTTGAACGCAAATATAAGACATGGAAGGGTTCACAAGATGTGAAATCTGTTTCTTTGTTGAAGCAGGAGTTGGTCCATCCAGTCGTTATCTATATGCCTATTGTTGTTAATAGTTGTTGTTGGTAGCTTTTCAAAATGGTACAAATGAAAGTTTTGTGGAGCAGATGTACTTCACATTCGTTTGAGCCACCTTGGATCAAGGATCAAGGCAAATAAGTTCAAACTACCTTCTGTTAACTTCACAACAGAAGTTCTGCATGAAGTCAAGGAGGAAAGCATTTCATCTCAAGAAGACCAACCCATCCAAGAAGGGAAGTGGTCAGAGATTTTGGTTTAGAGACACTATGCAAAGGCAAGTGTAGGGAGGCTGAAAGAAGAGGGTGTTATTACTCTCATTTACTGCTCAGATCAGTATATCAGTCTTTTGGTGGACCAAAAATTCTTTTAGTGGGAAGGCGTGATCCAAAATGGATCCTGAAACTCTCTAAGTCTTCATGAACTCATTATAATTTATGCCAAAGATTCAAAATATTGTGAAGATCAAGCTTATCAAAGGAATCCTCATGACAGTTGCTAACTGTGATCAGCGCAGATCAACGAGGGTCGTCATTCAAGCGCGAAGAGCGGTGGACCATGGTAACACGCACTGCCGTGAATTACCAAAGTCAGCGAGAGTTTGAGTCAACGAGGGAGGAATCTGATAAGTCACTAATCGCATATCGGAGGGCAAACCCCTTGAAGAAGGAGAGCCACATGCACCCGGACCCGAAAAATCATGAAATGCAATGGAAAGTGTTTTGGTTCCATCCGAGGCGGGATTCCACAAAAACTAGCAGGATATTGAAAGGGCTTCAAGCGGTAAGCGGTTTAGACCAAGTCCTACCCAACGCCACACAGTGAGTGACACACGTCCAGTGGAAGAGAGAGAAAACGCTCACATCGAACAGGTAAATGTCAAGCAAGTTATCTACCCGATATGTGTGATGACCATATGATCTAGAGGGTCCAGATCAACGGCAGAGATGCGACCCGATGGATGACCAAATTTCACAAAGTTATAAAGAATATTGTGTGGGATTTTGAAGTCCGATGTGGATGATGAGGTGGCAGAGATTCGTATTTCGCGAACATTCTTGGAGTAAATGGAAATAATGGCCATTTCAAACAATCAAGTGTTTCCGGTGAACCTGACACGCTCAGCCATTAAAGGAATAGGTGGCCACCTCCCTATAAGGCATTATGCAATTACTCTAACCATGGAAAGAAGGGATTCGAATGGACAGAGGCAGGAAATGAGAAAGTTGAGAAGTGGAAACAAATAATTAGGAAGTAGATTGGCTTTAAAGCCATAGACTGACAGAGAATTGACTAGAGCAGCCTAAGAAGTAGTAAGCAGACCTGGAAGCAGAGAAACCAGAGCTGAGCTAACGTGAAGAAGCAAAGGCAGCAAGTGAACCAGGGTTAAGAAAGAGATAGAGAGAGTCATAGAGTCTGGGTACTCCAGAGAAAACTTGAGAGGTTCAAGCGAACTCCTCTACATTGCCTATCAGGTATTGAGTCTCATATTGGACTCATACCATTATAATCAATAGAGTAGGAGAGTCTGTGTACTCCAGAGAGACTTGGGGTATCCAAGTACAATCCTACTGATTGTATCTATAGTGTGCGACTCAAATTGAGCTCACTGTAATAAATAGAGCCACCAGAGGTTGGAGGCAGAGCCGCAGAGCCAGAGAGCTCTAATATGTTGGCATTATGGTTCTGGTATGATTATATGTTTCAGATGTTGTACTTGATGGCAACACCCATGACATGGCTCTCATTTTTGATTGAAAATAAAGAGGTACGCAAGAGAACAGTTCAAGAAGTGCGTACCCGCAGCTATACCGTGCAGGGACCGCATCCAAATACGCGGGTCACCCATTCATGGAGTGCGTACCCCAGTGCACACATTCCAAGGTAGTTAAGCGCCCACCCGTGGGGTTTCTCAGTGGTATTTAGCCAACAGTATTGGGTTATCATGGTTTTGGCCCGCGGTATTGATTATTTTATTATTATTATTTAGCCCCATGATCCTTGATTTGAGGAAGAGCTAGCCTATATAAAGCAAAGGAGATCATTTGGCTTGTGTATCTTTTGTGTCTTTGAATATCTTAAGATCTGATCTATTGGGTTCTTGGTTCTTAAAAGATTGATTTATAAAGGAGAAGTCAGAAGCGAATTGGCGAAGGGGGATCTCTTGAGC
>APFE030458892.1:143098-157287 GCA_000404065.3 Pinus taeda
GCATCTTGCTGCACTCAACTCCTTTGGATGTTGCAGACCTTGCAGGATTTTCAAATCGATTGTACTCCACCTGTCTCCATCTTATGTGATAACACAAGTGCAATCAGCATTTCAAAGAATCCAGTCATGCATTCGAAGACAAAGCATATATCGATCAAATATCATTTTCTTCGGGAACAAGTTTTTGAACAAAAGGTCAAGTTGGAGTATGTTCCTTCTAAGGAACAAGTTGCTGATATTCTCACCAAACCATTGCCCAGGGAGGCCTTTGAATTCCTCAGGCACAAGCTGGGGGTTGTTGATGCATCATCATGTTGAATCTCTTTTGATGGTTGTCCGTACAGGTTCAGGGGGGGCATATAATGCATTGTTGGCATTATGGAGGATGTGCAGGAGGAGATCTTGGAAGTAGCTGCAATATGTCTCTATCTCTTTCATGGTGGATTATGGTTCTTCATTGCAGATTTGGTTCATATTCAGGGGGAGCATGTTCTTAGGGGGAGCATAACCCTTTGCCCTTGGTGTCAAAGGGGGAGAATGAAGCTGAAGATTTTGAGGTTGCCATCAAGTCCAAAGGGGGAGATTGTTGGCATTATGGTTCTGGTATGATTATATGTTTCAGATGTTGTACTTGATGGCAACACCCATGACATGGCTCTCATTTTTTATGAAAATAAAGAAGTACGCAGGAGAACAGTTCAGGAGGTGCGTACCTGCAGGTATACCGTGCAGGGACCGCGTCCAAATACGCGGGTTACCCTTTCATGGGGTGCGTACCCCAGTGCACACACTTCAAGGCAGTAAAGCGCCCACACGTGGGGTTTCTCTTGGTATTTAGCCGACGGTATTGTGTTATCATGGTTTTGGCCCATGGTATTGTTTATTTATTATTATTATTGAGCCCCATGATCTTTGATTTGAGGAAGAGCTAGCCTATATAAAGCAAAGGAGATCATTTGGCTTAAGCATCTTTTGTGTCTTTGAATATCTTAAGATCTGATCTATTGGGTTCTCGGTTCTTAAAAGATTGATTTATAAAGGAGAAGTCAGAAGCAAATTGGCGAAGGGTGATCTCTTGAGAACAAGTTCAGATCTGAGCATCTGAGGTTATTTCAGCCCTAGTCCGAGGTACGCAGAAGCGCCGAAGGTTCAGTGCGTGGGTACGCAGAAGCGCCGAAGGTTCAGTGCGTGGGTACGCAGAGGCGCCGAAGGTTCTGTGCGTGGGTACGCAGAAGCGGCGAAGGCTCAGTGCGTAGGTACGCAGGGCAACAGTGTTTCAGGTGCGTGCTTTCTGTAGCAGCACGCGGCGCGATTATTCTTCTGGTGCGTACTTTCTGAGAAGTACGCTACGTGATACCGTTTTTGGGTGCGTACTGTACGCAGTTCAGTCAACGGAGCAGTGCGGGGCCACGCAGTCCAGAAGAAGGAGATCTGTGGGTATACGCAGAGAAGCAGACAGTGAACTGCGTAGCAACGCAGGCCTGTAAAAGAAAAACCGCGTATCTGTGTTAAGATCTTCTGTTGGTTGATTTTTTCTGTTGGAAAGGTGTTCTGGGTTCTGTTCTGTTATTGTTGATCTGGTTATTACAGCTGACTGTATAATTTACATGCACTTGATGATCATTTGATGTATATGGATCCAGTTTGAAAATTTATGAAAAGTGGTCCTTGAAAAGAAGTAGGGGGTTGTAGCTCCCTTCCAGGAGAGACTGGAAAACGAGAGAGAGTTGTAGCTCTCTGCAGGTTGCAGCCTGCTTACTGGTAAAGGACTGCACCAGTACAAGACCATTGTAAAAGGAGTTTCTAATTTGAAAGAAGATAGAGACATATTGCAGCAGGTGGTTTTCACCCACATTGGGTTTCCACCTTATATCTGGTGTTCTTTGATGTGACTGTCTGATTTTCTTGTTCATGCTCATTATTTATGGTATTGGTATGCAAAAATAATTCAAAGTATAAATAAGAAAGATTCGGTAAAAGAATTAGATAATACTGATTCACCCCCCCTCTCAGTATTATTGTCAACATAATAGACTTCTAAAGAGCCATGAGGCTATAGTGAAGTTGCAACACAGCATGAGATCAAACGATCGAGCTGTGGCTGGTTGTCTGAGGTGTGTCGAAGATAGGAGAAGGAGTTCCAGAGACAAATGCAGAATTCTGAGGGAGTTAGAGAAGCCATAAGCTCGAGAAGCTCAGAGCACTAACTGAAGGAGTCAAGTCCAGAGAAGCCTAGACCTGTCTACAGAACAAGGACAACCAGGGGTAGGATGACATTCTAAGCCCACTGGTTCAGCTGTAAACCAATGGAGTTAAGTGTAGCACTTGTAAAAGAATTGAAGCCATAATCCTAGAGAGCATAATCGAGTTTATTAGAGCTCAAGGAGACGTAGCCCAAGATATCAGGGTGAACTCCATATTATATTGTTGTCTTATGGGTTTATTGAATTACTGCTTTATTTACTATTATTTGTGTTTCACATCAGCATAAGCAAATGAACATAAGCACTCAACGGTAAAAAAAAATACAAGCATACACCTATATTTTCAGGCATTTCTTAATTCCACATTGGTTAATCATTAAGAGTTGGAAAAATTTAAAGCTTTGGAAGTGGGAGAGGTTCTTGTAAGTTAGACAAGAAGCCTAAGAGTCCCATTTTTAGATCACAGGACTTCACAATTTTGCAGCAATTCTCTGTGTAAAATAGAAAATAGTCATTGTTCATATTTGAAAGGATTTCAAAGGCCCAAAGACCCATTCCATTACAAAACAGAGGCCGAGAGACAGAGATCGGGAGACAGAAGGCCGAAAGGGGAAAGGCAACATCGTAACATAGCCAAACCAAAAAATGATCATGGAGCATCGCTGGCACAAGAGAGCCACCTGACAGCGCAACACATTTACCAGAATTTGGTTACTATGTTGTTAGAAAAAGAAATCTCTGAGCTCATGCATGTCTAGTCTTGGCATCAAGTCGTTAAAGACAGAGGGGATAGATTAAGACCTCTTAAGCCTCAAAAGGCTCGAGAGCATTGTAAAAGTCCTATAAATATTTGAAAGTTCAGAGTAACAAGGGTTCAACTTTTGGAGACTGTGGAGACTCTGCTCCTCTAGCATCTCATCTTCATTATAGCAATATAAGCTTCTTTTGTTGTTACATGTTCAATTTCCATTTTCTCTTATGTTCTAACCTTGCACTTGAATAGGTTATTCATGTTTCCTTCCATATCTAATGCCAGATAACTATCATGTTATCTCTGTGTTGATAAATAATTTTGCAAGCTTCTTTTACTTCCTGTAGCTAACCATTCATATGTGTTTATGTATGCATCTACTAGTACAATCAATATTCTCCATCTATCCATCGAATCTATAAACTATTGAGCATTAGTGGTCTAAAGCATTGTCAAGCTGAGGGTGTTCATGCATGTCTGGAGTGAAAATAGAGTTGAAACAGTCATCTAACTTGATCTAAACCATCATTCATTCCAATAGTTCCGAGAACGATATTGAAGATTTATATGTTACCAAGCATCTCTGGGCTACAACCTAGGAGAGTTTCGTGGAGAGATAACAGTAATGAGCAAGTAAAGTTCTTGCTACTCTTCCCACTTTTCAACACAATTACAGAAAAGTGAAGTAGGTTTTTGATGTTTGTTTGTTGCGAGAGAACTGGGTATTAAAAACAAAAGGTAAGAACCTGCGTACGGAGCAAGTAAAATGCCTACTACCCCGCCCGCTTTCCAGAAAAATTACTAGGAATTTAAAGTAGAAATAAACATTTGAATTTTTGCATGAATGACTAAGAAGAAAAGACCAGAAAACAATACAATCCCACACCCCAAACCTAAAAAATCTAAGGGATCGGTGACCTTTGGACAATCAACTTTTATCGACGACATATTAAGAAAAGTTGAATCTCAACCATCAGTAGGTCCCCGAACCGTTGCTTCTAGAAAACCTGCTATCTCCCTTCAGGCCACAAGCTCACCATATGTAGCCTATGCTGAGTTCCACAGTAAACCCGAAGGGACTGAGCAAAGTTTTCAAGATATTGAAAATTCGCAACCAATTCCCTCACAATAAGGGAATTCTTGCAACATCCATGAAGGAGGAGGAGAAACAGGGGAACCAGAGGAACCAAGATTCCCTAAGGTAGTAATTGAGCAGAGGACACCTAGTGTCCTATAGCAAGGGAGTGTTGTTAGGATCATTCCCACCTCTTCTACACATCCTAGGGATAACTCTCTAGCTCCAGAGATCCCAGAAGGGTACTGGCATATCTTTGATAAAATGGACAATAATCCACAAACACCCTAGACCTCTACATTACAGTATGCTATTGTTGACACAACTTTCGATGCCCCCATGAAAGATATCCCTCTACAAAATATTCCCACCTTTCATTGACTCACTTCAAAAGATCCGGATGCATTCCTATTTGAGTTCGATGTCCTATGTTGGGGTTATGATTACACCACAAACCCCCAGAAACTGAAAGTTTTTCCCTCCACTTTAAAGGGAGCAGCCTTCCGTTGGTTTATGGGACTGGGTGGAGGAACCATCATTGGTTGGGACCAAATGAAAACCACCTTCCTTGAAAAATATCAAGGTTATTGCAGATCTGGAGAACTAAAAGATGAGATATTCCAAATGGTAGCAAGGCCTAGTGGAACATTGGAAGAGTATGTGGAGCGTTTCCAATATAACCTCCAAAGGTCTCCCTATGCAAATCTGCCTCTACCTGATAATGTGCTAAAAACCATACTGATTAAGGGGATCAAAGACCAGTAGATAGAGACATTAAATATCATGGGTAATGGTGATATCTATCAATAAGACTATGCTAACATTATTGATTTGTGTATTAGGTGCTCAAGGGGTAGTACAAGATTGAAACCAGTTGAACATGATATGATCACCAGGGACAGCAAAATATCTGGCGAAATAATTACTCGTATTGAAATCAGCAACCTACTAAAAGATTTCAAAATGGATATCTTGTGAACTTTGACAACACAATTAGACATCATGCAAACCAAGTACAAGAAAGTCGAAGCAGAACAAAACCTGGTTTTTTTGCCTTCGATGGAGGAAGAAACATAGTCATAAAGAATGCCCACTGGATATAGAATAGACCTGTGCCATATGCACTAAAGAACATTCCAAATAAAATTTCCCATCAATCCCAATATTAAAAGTGGTCTTCAAAGAGGCAGAGGAAGAAGTGGAACCAATCTACATGTTAAATCAGCATCACCAATGGCAAGCACGACAAACTGGTATGCCTACTGACCCACCTTCATTCTTTCAACCTTCACAATATAATTCTAGGCAATACACAGGAGCCACATGGTAGTACCAACCATCTTTTCCTAATTGGTCACCACAAGCATTTTCTATGCCACCTTGGTCCAATGAGTCAAATCCAAACAATAGTTGGTGAAATTCCTCTTACTTTCCACCATTCTGGCAAAACAATCCATATCCATCTCAATGGTCACCCTCCACTTCACAAAACCAAAGCTGGTAATAAAACTGGCAAAGACCTATGAACCAACCAATAGGAACAACCCCCCTACCTCAACCTACGCTACTAGCACCTTACTCGTTGTAGTATAATCCTCAACCCAATCTACGACCGCAACTCCCATCCCAGCCCAACCCCAATCATAACAACATACCAGTCCAATCAGTACAAATTATTGAAGGTCTCGATCCAGAAACTGAGTTGAGAGAATGTAATGAACTCAAATTGAGATCTAGATGAATAATCGAGTCATAGGATGATAGAAATATACAATTGGAAGAATCACTACCTATAGAACAAACACCTCAAAGGGAGAATATAGTCAAGCAGAAAAGACACGAACAAACTATTACCTCTTATCCTCCATTCCCAGAAATATTGATTATACCTCACCAAATTGAATATCCCGACTTCGATCTCCTGGGAGAATTAAAAAATATTTGTGTAAAAATACCCCTCCTCCAGGCTATTCAGGACATTCCAATCTATGCAAAAACCATTATGGAATTGTGTACCAAAAATCCTACGTGGAAAATAAAAGTAACACCAACTGTCCACGTAGTTGTAACTTTGTCTGATTTATTATTAGGCAGAGAGATACTGGTGAAATATGAGGACCAATGAAACCCTATTGTCACAATACAAATAAATGGATGTTCCTTTCCCAATGCGTTAGTCGATCTAGGGGCAGCCATCAATATTCTCACAACAAAAACTTGTTAGAGACTTGGCATCGCAGCCTTAGATCCAACTATGACCTTGCTGGAACTTATTGACCATTAAATTATTAAAACTAAAGGGAAATTACAGGATGTAATGGTGTGTGTAGATTATTTGGAGTACCCAACAGATTTCTTGATTATTAATCCTAGAAAATGGCTAGATGGATAGCCTTTAATATTATGAAGACCCTGGCTAGCAACCGTAGATGCTTATATAAGCTGTCGAACAGACAGTATGACTATAGCCAGAGGAAATAATGTGAAGAACCTAGCTTTATATCCTCCAACTTAGCGAAGCTTAACCATAATAAAAACTAGGAAGCAACCTGTAACATATTTAACCGAAAATATTTGATCACCGCTAACTGTAGCAGATGCTCTTGAATTTAAGAATTAGACAGAAGATGATATTATTAACACTTACATTAACCACCCAGGGACCATATCTAATCTAAAATTTCAAGTCATTGAAGTAGCCCTGGATAATGAAATTGAAGAAGATCATTTAAAATACATCAATGACCAAACAATACCAACAACAACTATCTATAACAACAAACCCATTGAAATTGAGCCAGGGAAAGTCCTTAACATTAACAAAACCCTGAGTGATGACCAATAGTAGAGGCTTATCCAAATCCTTAGGAAATATAAAGGGTATTTCGCTTGGGATTACCCAGATATGAAAGGGATAGACCCCCAATTATGTATGCACCAGATCTACACTGAGAAAGATGCGAGACCCCTTCCAAAACCTCAACAAAGATTAAACCCTCACCTAAAGGATGTTGTTAAAGATGAACTGCAGACACTGTTAGATGTAAATTTCATCTATCCTATATCTAATAGCAAATGGGTTTCTCCATTAGTTGTGGTTCCTAAAAAGAATGGGAAATGGTGTATATGTGCCAATTACAGAGAGCTTAACAAAGAAACGCAAAAAGATCATTTTTCCCTTCCATTTATCGACCAAGTTCTAGGCACATTGGCAAGTAAAAAATTCTTCTCTTTCTTGGACAGCTTCAGTATCTACAACCAAATCCAAATTTCCCTTGAAGACCAAGATAAGACTACGTTCACCTACCCTAGGGGGAAGGTTTCTTACAGGGTGTTACCCTTCGGACTGTGGAATGCACTTGCTACATTCTAGAGAGCCATACTCAGTATTTTTGTAGACCTGATAAAAAAGGGATTAGAGGTGTACATGGATGATTTTACACCCTATGGACATGACTTCGAACCAGCATTACAGACATAGGAGAAAATCCTAGAAAGATGCATTGCTACTAGGCTATGCTTAAGCCACGAGAAATGCCACATGATGATGACCGAAGGCCTGAACCTGGGTCATTACATCTCAGTAGCTGGAGTTCAGGTAGATCCAACAAAAATTCAGGTAATCTTCTTACTACCTACCGCCTCCACTCAAACTGAGGTACATAGTTTTTTGGGATTTTCTACATATTATTGAAGATTTATAAAAACTTCTCCCAAATTGCTGCACCATTATATGCTTTGACATGAAATATCGATTTTATATGGACTGACAAATGTGACATTGCCCTTGTAGAATTAAAAAAATTAGTATCAACAACCCAAGTATTACGGGGCCTGAACTGGGATTTCCCATTCCAGATTTCATCTGATGCATCAGATACGGCCATTGGAGCAGTTCTCGGCCAAGAGGAAGACAAGAAACCTTATGCGATATACTAAATAAGAAAAAATTTAACTCCTACTGAGTTGAATTACAGAGTGACCGAGAAAGAGTTTCTAGTTGTAATCTATGCTATTAACAAATTCAAACACTATATAATAGGATGCCTTGTGGTCTTGTACACTGATCACTCTGCTATCAAATATTTATCTAATAAAACTATTATGAATGGAAGAGTGACACGATGGTTAATCCTTTTGTAGGAATTTGACAAAACGATCAAGGATTAACCAGGAAAGGAAAATCTGGTGGCAAACTTCCTCTCATGTGTGCCAAGAACAGATGACGCAGTGGCGGGAGAAGACCAGTTTCCCGATGAGCACCTATTCGTTGTGACTGTGAAAACACTATGGTACACAGATGTCGCGAATTACCTAGTAGTGGGAAAACTACCCAAACCCTTGACACCCAGTGAAAGAAAATTAATAGTGCAACACAGCACTCGGTTCTCCTGGATCGAAGGCTACCTGTTTTACACAAGAGCTGATATGCATATGCGGAGGTTTGTTAGGGAAAATGAAATTTATGATATCCTAAAAGCCTTCCACGATGGACCTTGCAGTAGACACTTTGTAGACCATAGGATTGGGAATAAAATCTTACAGATGGGCTATTATTGGCCCACCATTTTTTAAGGATCGTGCATTAATGTGGTATATCAAGCATTCTAATGACCACCTCAACGCAGGAACTGCAGAGATCCGAACCACATTGAACAGGGAGTTTAGCAGGCCAAAGTCAAAGATGCAATCAATCATCGGGTTTAAGGAGATTGTGATGCTCCCAGGCGAGACCCCTTGGGATCTGGACCAAAGGCTGAAAAGTACGATCTATGAAGCCAACATGATGCTAACAGATGCACAACATTTCACATGGTTTGTGGCCTCACTTATGCCACACTTAAGGACAACGTTGTCACAGCAAAAACTTTCCACCTAGGCCAAAGCATTGGAGATGGCTATGAGATTGCATCACACCCCTATACAAGACCTTGGATTGGGAGTCCAACAGATCCATGTGCAGCTGCAAAATCTGTGTCTAGAAATGCAGAGTTTGAAACAGGATAGGGCACCTCGGCTAGAGGCATGCGAGGAAGTATGGTGCATACAATGCAAAGGCCAGGGCCACAACAAAGATCATTGTCCAATGTTCGCAAACTACTTGGCAGGAGGAGGGCCAACGCCATTAAAATTGGAGGCACAGGCAGGGCTAAGCATGGCATCTGCATTATGGTGTGTGATATACCAGATAGGAGGAAAACGTACCATGGATAATTGTCATCTGTTGCAAAAGTATATGCAGACATCCTAACAGTTGTTTTGTAATTTTTGCAGGTCGATAGGCCATGACGAACACACCTACCGAAGCTATGAACTAATGATGAATTAGACTCCTACCTACACGATGCAGGCCAAAATACGAGCCTTCAACCCAAATGTAGGGATGGAATGCATTGGGTTTCAGGGGCGTGAATGGGGTCGAGGAGGAATGGGACCAGGAAGGGGTCGCGGAAAAATAATCTGTTACAATTGCGGAGGACCAAGGCATTAAGCCTGTGAGTGTACAAACTCGACTAGGATATCATGTTGGTACTATAATTAGTTTGACCATGATGCAGAAGATTGTCCTTCATTGATAACGAAGATGAATAAAAAGGGGGTACTCCAACCCCCTCCAACCCAGAATGTACAAATGGTGAGGTCTGAACCACGCGAAGAAGACCTAAATGTAAACATGTGCTCAGAAGTGGTATGACAATGAGAGATGATAAAGGAAAGCAACCAGAAGAAACTACTTGGGTTCGTAAGGATCCTATAGAGGAACCCGAGTTTGATTTATAACACATGAAGGAGACATTCATGGAAGCTAAGAAGAGCTTCACGGAGGCCTCCACTTTATGTAGTAAGGATCAACTAGAACCAGGGATGGATTCTTTAATTCTCACTACCTTTTTGGAGACATGCATGAAACTGTTGCGCAACAATAGGGTAGTCAAAGGGCTACAGGAACTTATCACTAAGTGTGTGGGGTTAGGAGAACTACACATGGTCCAAAAGCTGGGAAAGCATGTGTTACATACAAGAAGGGAGATGAGGTTGACTATGCAAATTGGCGAGTGCGAAATGGATAAAGTAATCATGGACCTAGGTTTTGACACGAATGTACCAAAGAAAATGTGGGAACGCATGGTTTGACCCATGTTACAGTGGTCCCCTATTCAGTTATGAATGGAAAACCAACAAAACGTTTTGCCTATGGGAAGATTATTCCAAGGGGTGACAGTCGATATTGAAGGTGCGAACACACAGGCAGATTTTGAAATGATAGAGATTGTCAATTGCAACGATCCCTATCCTGCACTACTAGGGATAGATTGGGCTACTGATATGAACAAATTCATAAATCTAAAGAAGTGCAAATGAAATTTGAGAAAAAGTCACTACGCGTAGTAGCACCGTTGGATCCAGTCGAAGGAATGCGATACACTGAACCGATGTGCAACAACGATAGTGATGACGATATCGACTGTATCTACAAGATAACTACACAAGGATAAGATTGGGTGAATCCAACTGCAGATGGAAGGATTTCATGGGAGTGCGAAAGCTCCCGCACTTCGGATTCAGACAAAGAGATAGAGTGATGGTAGAGTCGGTTGCATGAAGTAACAACACTGAACTACATCATGATGATCAAGTCATTACATTGTGTAACAACAGAGGCAAGGGAGCTTCCGACATATGATGGATTGTCAAAGGTGGATGAATTTCTGAGCAAGTTTGAAAGTATAATAATAGAGCTGCAGTAGTTCAATGCACTAAAGTGGGCACTGCACGCAACACCCACACGATGGTGGGGTATGCATCAAGGAACTTTTTAAGACTGGCGTGGATGCAAAAGGATGATGTGCCTATGTTTTGGAAAACCCCAGCTCGAATGAAAGTCAATCACATAGGGTGGAACAACTTGCGTGCCCAAATCTCCCGATGGGTACAGAAATATGTTGTACAAGTGCACCCCAACCTCAGCTTAGAACATCGGAACAAACCACAGCAACAGGAAAGGCAAGATGTGTTACCAATTCTACACAACAAAGCATTCCATAGGGTGCATGGAGTACTGAACAAGGTTTACCAGGGGAGACGAACTGACTGGGACCTGCACATACCAGTGGTTCGGTGGGACTATAGGACCATATGCAAAAACCTGAGTGGTGAGCAGTAGTATTGCAGCAATAATGCTACAACTCCTTGGGCTTCCTACTTTACTTTTATCAACCTGGTAGTTCATAACAAACTTGGAAGTGACAATGTTGTATGTACAAGTACTAGCTCTTACTGCAAGCTATCACTTGGTCAGCTGGTGCAAGATCACTAGGAGCTCAAGCCAACTTCTATGAGTTTTAGAAGAAGCTTTTAACTATGATGAAATAAAGCTAACTCTACAAAGACTACTCTACTTGCAAAAAGAGAAAGAAGACTGGAGTGTAAAGAAAACCCTAGAAAACCCTAATTTTTCCAACTAACCATACTTTTGCAGAAAAAGCGATGAAAACTAATGAAATGAGTGCCATTGACTACTGAAAAGGTAAATTACATCTATTCAAGTTATTCCTATCAGACAATGAGAAAAGAACATATTTTTGCATTTTTATGTGTTTTATGTGAAATTGTTATGCATGTGATTTTGTTTGTTTGTGAGTTTGCAGAGGGTTGGTGGCGATGGAGGGCAGATTTGATTTTTCCAGAGGTGTAAGAAGGTATGGAGGGGTCCTAAGAAGCCTCTGGTAACCTTTTGAAGACTTCCCCTACAATCAGACTTCGAAAAATCACTCACAGGAAATTCTACAAGAGGCTGCAGGGGATCTACAGGAGGATCTGCTGGAGGATCTACAGGAGGATGTCAAGAGATATTTTTAGAGGTTTTAAGAGTGCAAAAACGGTGTGAAAGGGTAGCTGAAGACTAGAGGGATGTGTTGACATTTTTGGGTCTTAACAAGGAGTATTAGGAAAGAAAATGATGGTCGGATTTGTTCAAATGACGAGAGAAAAGCTTATGGAAACAGTGCAGAAACTAGGGCAGATTCATGAAGGACTGTGAATGATTTGTGAAACTTGTGAGAAATGAGATGATTCTGACTATTTATTGATGTATTGTGAGCTAATGTGTGTTGTAAGAGATCTACAATATAACTACCGAAACTGAGCAAGAAAAGGACTAGCTGCACCAAGAAAACATAACCATATCTCTTGTTAACCTAATTTCTGACCTAGAAACATGAAGTGGTGAACAGTACCCTATGAATAAAAAAGTTTGCAAAGAGATTTATTACAAAAATAGGAAATAATCTTGGCAAAATGAATATGAAGCAACCTTTTAACTTTTCAAATCAAATCATCACACTAGAAATTGCATGGAAGAAGCAAAACTGTGTTTTTGGTGGCAGCAATGGTGCCTTGACCTCAAATCATGGTCCCAAGAAGGGAGAAAGGAGATTAGGGCCTCTTGTTGGCCTTTTTGAATCTGATCCTATCACTGTATTAACCTACTTTAGCAACTGAAACAAAATAAGTTATGCAAACCATCAAAAGCAACCTATTCTAAACAAGGTAAAATGAATAGATGTCACATAAATTAACTCATGAATTGAAGAAAAAACATATAAGTACAAAGCAGGAGGTGTTGGGTAGCTTGGGTTGGGCCCTAACTGAAGAGCTTTAGCCCTCTAAAATAAATCAGTGATGGCTCAGAAAATATGTCATATCCATTATCAAAATAAAAGTCACGTTACATAAATTGTTCACAAAAATAAGCTCAAAAATGAGCTGAACAAGACCTGTACAAAAGTGTGAAAATTATACTAGTATTGGTTAAAATACTTAGGCTCTAAGCCCCCTTATTTATACAAATAGAGTCCCCCAACAGCCCTCCTAAAATCAAGGGGCTCGGCTTCCCAGAACTAGAAATAGACAACAGTTCTTCTTCACTTGCTCGACTGCCCCTTGGATGCATGATGTGGTTGTTTGTGCTCCGCGTTTCTAATGGAGGATTCAAGGTAGGGAGTCATAAATGAGGGGGACACCCTCCTACAAGTCCTCTCCCTTATTTTCCTTGAATATTGGCAGCCAAATGCTCATTAATCCTTTGACTTTGTCCAAAATTGACCAAAAATCTGCATAAGCACACATTACACTTTTTGGCATAATGACTAACCCAATTCACTCTATTAGCATAAATATAATAAAAAACATGAAATAAACTAATGAGAATGGTGGACTAAGCTGAGATAGGAAGCCAAATGAGCCCATATAATTACCCATTCATGGGTCTCATCATCACCCCCTACTGAATGGATTGCTCTCCTCTGAGCAACTGGTCTATCTCTTCATCCTTGATGGCGCTGATGGATTCCCTCACATCCCATGCTTCTGATGTGATATCTTCCTCTTTATCATGGAATCCTACCTTTCTATCCACCTCTTCTCACTGTTTTTGTTCTTCTTCTTCTTTTACACCTTCCAGTAATCCTAGCAGCAATGGAGGACTAAATTTGAGGCCAATACCAATTAGCCTTCAAACTTTGCATAGAGTGCTTATACAATGGCACTCTCCTCAAGGCTCATCTCATCCTATTTGGGGAGTGATATTCCCTGATCTATAGGCTATGTGGCAATGTGTCCCACCTTCTCATGCAAGCATGAATGCAGTCATCTCCAAACAATCTCTCCATGTCCTCATAATGTGCAATAGCCTGGGCCTGCTAATTGATATACTTAGAGACACTTTGAGGATTATCTGCAAGGTGTTGGTGGGCACTAATGAGAGCCATGGGGTCTTCTGGCTCAGTTCAGATCATTAAGGGTTCATTTAGCTCTTTTTCCATTAACTTCTTGATTTCTGTTGCCCTTTTCTCCTCATGGCTCATCCAAGATGCCATGGCCATCAACTGCAAGTCTCCTAACACAGCATTGGGGTCCTATAGGTTCATATCAGTAAGGGCCATGTTATGTAAATAAAACTCTACCAACTTCGCCTTGTCCTCTGCTGAATTTTGGTCACATAGATCCATGTATTGTCCATAATCCTAAAAATGTGTGGTGCCTCTCTAGGCCAGAGTCTTGATCTGGAACTGGAGCCACTCATATTTGAGGTATACTGCATATGATTTGGCTGGTTGTCTGAATTGTAGTGCCTCCATAGCCCAGCTGGCCATGCAGA
>APFE030458892.1:158684-191103 GCA_000404065.3 Pinus taeda
TATGAAATCGTACCCATAAAATATGTTTTATCTTCCTTCACAAGAGATGTATTTAATAATCTGATAACTGACCTCATCCCAAAGGTAAGGTATACTTGTTCTCCTGACACCATTTTTGTCCTCCACAGGATGTTCATTAGGCTGGAAAACAGTTTTCTTGGCAACTTGACCCAGTGGTTTTTCTTCCTTGCTCCAGGGTATTCCAAGTGGGATATTGGTAACCCTACTGATGAATTCTGGGGTGATTTCTATAGTGAGACCCCTAAAACTGACAATGGCATGAGTTTTTGAGTGAGGTGTCAAAGACAAGGCAAATTCCTCTGTTACTTCTTCATCATACCCATGAAGCTTTTCAAAGATGGGCATCTAATTTGCTCTAGTAAAAAGGTCTACCACCTCTGGGTGCTCATGTAGCCTGGTTGAGTTCCGAGGTTCCTTCCTCATAAATCCCTCTGTCATGATGTTTAGAGTCTTTTGGAATATCTCAGGTGAAGAGGGAGACAACAAATTTCAAACCCAAAAATAGAGAAAAAAGCCTGAGATTTTATTTCAAGAAACAGGGAGAGTTCTTAAAGCAATTTTCCTTTCTTCCAGACTCAAATATCTAAACTTGCATTACTCCTTTGTATATGTGAGTATGAAGGTAGTGAAGGAGACAATATCTTAGAAACAGAGAGCAGATAAAACTGTGTTTTTTTCTTAACAAATAGGCAGACTTTTCAATGAAATTTCCTTCTTTACAGGCTTAATTTTTCTAAAATTGCATCACTCCTTTGTATAGGAGAATACCATAGTGGAGAAAGAGACAAAACTTTAGCACAGAGAGCAGACAAAAAGACTGTATTTTTTTTAAAAGAAATAGGCAGACTTTTGATTTCAATTCTCCTTCCTTTTCACTCAATCTTTTTCTTGAAATCACATCACCCCTTGTATATATGAATATGCAGAGTGTGTTTACCATAGCCTACCACTTTGAGTTCGAATTTGCCATAAAACCTCGATTTTTCCTCTGCAAGACTACTCACTGGCCCTCCTGTAGAAAAGGCTCCTGTAGGATCTATTTCTCTTCCTATAGATCCGGATAATGTTCCTGTAGAATCCGATAGGCCTAAGGGTTTTGAAAATGATAGAGAGCAATTATTTTGAGGCTTTGGAGGTGGTAGGTAGCTTGTTGCATTCGAGAGCACGATGATACAAATGAAAACAAAGGTGGTGAGTGTGGTCGAGAGAGCATACTTAAGCTTATGGGAGAGGTTTGCGGTGATGAGATGAGGTGGCAGGAAGGGTACGTTACCCTTATTCAGACCATTGGTCCCCACTGCAGTGTTATCATGAAACTTTATGCCGCCTTCCCCCAATCATTTTCATAATTCGTGCTGGAGTTCAAAATATCCGCCACTACCTATTTTGAGATTCTTATGAGTTGACTAGACACACGTGAAGAGTGAACTCCGGCTGAGTGTTGTTGAACTAGACGAGGGTGGCCAGTTAGCTGGCCACAAATCTAGTTTAATCTCAACCATCCCATTTGTTCATGCAGTTTTGGATCATACAGATGCAACTGAGGAACGCATTTAGACACTTACCTGTAAGTCGAAATGTGTGCACTACAGTGCTGTTGCATGCCTAGAATTTGGTGCTATATCATGTATTTCTGCTGCCATCTGCTTGTGGCTTCTGGATAGGTAGCTCAGTTTCCTTGTACAGGTGATCTTCAATCAAGATCTGGCTTCTTATGTGTTTTACATACCTGTGGTTGTACTGATTATGTTTTTCGAGATTTTATTTCTAAGGGGATCAGCTGCTACAAGAATCCTACAGGAGTTCCTGTAGCTGCTTCTCCGTCTAGAACTTTTAGCTGAGGTTTATGCAAGGACTTGGGAGGAGTCTATTGAGGATTCTGATGGTCATGGAGAAGAAGTCGGTAGGCTGTAGGTAAGTGGTAGGGGTGTTGTATTTTATTTCCTTTGAAAAAAAAAACAAGATTTCTATGTTTTATTTGCAGGGAGGAAAGAAACGATTAGGAATGTGAAGGTGCAGGTATGGAATGGAGGGTTATGATGATAGATGGTTGTAGGATGGCTGATAGGCCTTCTGTGAAAGTTTCTAGCTCTTCAATCACTTCTTTGACTTGACTTTGAGTTGTCTGTGAATTCTATAGGAGCCTCCTGTAGAACACACAGTGCCTCCTGTAAGATGCACAGATTTCAGAAAAAGCAATACCAGGGGATGGAAAAAGATAGAAATGATTGAGGAGGGTCTAGAAGAGATGTAATAGGATTGTGGCATGTCCCCTTTCCTTCTGTGGTTCTCCTACAACCTTCAATGCACTCAAAAGAAGTCAATTTTTCTTTTTCTATTTTTTTTAAGAGACAGCTAGGGCGCCTCCAGGAGGTTCTCACCCTACCTACCTGCCTTGGGCACCTCCAAGGGGAGGTTTTCACCCAGTGATCTTTATTCTCCTCTTATTTTTTTTAATGTCATCTCTGGGCTACCTCAAGAGAGGTTTTCAGCCCCAGGATGGGACTCAAGTGCCTCATAAAGGTTTTCACTGGAGTCCTTATTATATTTTCCTTTTTTTTTTTTTAATGAGTGGGTGAAGTGGAGGCAGAGGTTTGCTCCACTACCAACACTGTTTTTCTCATCTTTTCAATGAATTCTTGCTTGGAGAGGGGCTTCTTGTAGATTTTCAACTTATGCCCATTAACAAGCATGGGTATGGCTTCTTCATCAATGGTCCTGATCAGAACTGAACCATTGTCATTGCACTTTTCTATTGTGTACGGTCCTAGCCATCTTGTCCTTAGTTTTCCCTTGAAATATTTATACCTTGAGTCATACAGAAACGCCCAATCTCCTTCTTGGAATTGTTTCTCCTTGATTCTTCTGTCGTGCCATATCTTTCTCTGCATCTGGATTACTTCCATGTGGAGAAGGGCCTACAATCTCTGTTCATCCAATCCATTAAGCTGGAGTAACCTTTCCATTTGTGCATCGCTGAGATCTAGGTCCAGCTGAGCTACCATCCTTAGTGTATTGTATTCAAATTCTATTGATAGCAGAGCCTTCTTTCCATAAACCAGCTCATAGGGTGTGAACCCTGTGGTGGTCTTCCATGTGGTGTTGTAGGCCCAGGTGGCCTCAACCAATCGATTTGCCCAATCGTTCTTGTTGCTGCTACTACCTTAGTCAAAATTCCCTCCAAATCTCTGTTGGTGACTTCCACCTAGCCATTGGCTTGTGGATGGTAGGGGGTGGAAGTCCTGTGCTTGATTTTATGATGGATGAGCAGGTCTTTAATCATATTTGGAGGTGAACTAACTGCCTTGATCTGTAACTAGTTCTCTTGGATACCCGAACTTATAGAATATGTTCTCTCTTAAAAACCTCAACTACGTTTTCTTTGGTTTTTGCCTTGATTGCCTTTGTTTCTGCCCATTTTTTCAGATAATTGGTGCACACAATGATGTATTGTCTCTGGTTTGAAGGAGGGTTGATAGGACCCACAAAATCCATGCCCCACTTCTCAAATGGCTCAAAAGACACTTGAGGCTACAAGGGCATCTCATCCTTTGGAGTAGGTTTCCCTTCCTTTGAAACTGATCACATTGGCTAATATATCTCCTCACATCTTGATGAAGAGTGGACCAATAGTAACCTGCTTGCAGAATTCTGAAGGCAGTCCTCTTTGCTACAAAATGGCCTCCACAGGGCCCATCATGACAGGTCAGGAGAATGTCAAAAACTTCCTCCTCCCTGACACATCTTCTCAAAACCTAATCTGGGCCAAGTTTGAAGAGATTGCCCCCAATCCAAGTGAAAGGGGCTCTTTTCCTCACAATCTTGCTCTTCTCTTTTGAGGACAGGTGTGGTGGGAACTATGTTGAACCAAGTAATTCACTATATTAGCAAACCATGGAGAGAGTACCGAGATAGAGAATAGGTGTTCATTTGGCATCTGATCATCCACCTTTCCTTCTTCACCTACAGGCAGATTTATTCTAGACAAAAAGTCAGCAACAACATTTTCTTTACCCGGCTTATCAACAATGGTTAGATAAAACCGCTACAATAAAAGAAACCAACTAATAATGCGAGCTTTCACATCCGATTTGTTCATTAAATACCTAATTGCAGCATGATAAATGTGCACGAAGGTTTGATAGCCTATGATGTAATGTCTGAATTTATTTAAGGAATGGACTATAGCTAGGAGTTATTTCTTAGTTACAGTGTAGTTTAACTCTGCCTTTGACAAGTTTTAACTTATAAAGTATATGGCATAAGGTAGCTTCTCATCAACTTTCCCTAAGGCTGCTCCTATCGCTTTGTTTGAGGCCTCTGTGTCAATGTGGAAAGATAGGGCCCAGTTGGGACCTCTCAAAATTGGGGTAATCACAAGTTTACTTTTCAAGGTATCTAGGGCTTCTTGACAGTGGTCAATCCATATGAACACAACATCTTTCCCCAAAAGACCAAACAATGGAGAGGCTAGCTTACTGAAATCTTTAATGAATCTTCTATAATATCCCAGTAAGCCTAGGAAACGTTGGACATCTCTCACCTTTTGAGGAGGTGGGACCCTTTGGATGATGGAAATTTTGTTGGGGTCCACCTGTAATCCTTGCTGAGAGATTGCATGAACTAGCACGGTCCCTTTAGTCATCAAGAATTCACACTTTTCCAGATTGAGGGACAAGTTCATTTGAATACACTTGTCCAAAACTTTTCCCAGGATAGACAAAGCTTCCTGGAAGTTAGAACCATAAGGAGTAAAATCATCCATATATATTTCCACTCCATCATGAACCAATTCAGAGAATATACTCAATACTACTCTCCGAAAAGTGGCAGGAGCACTACACAAACCAAAAGGAAGGACCTGATATGTAAAGGTACCCCAAGGATGAGTGAAAGTGGTCTTATTTTGGTCTTCCGGACTAATTTGGATCTGATTGTACCTGTAAACCCATCTTGGAAGGAGAAAAACGTTTTGCCCACCAGAACATCTAACACTTGATCTATGAAAGGCAAAGGAAAATGGTCCTTCTTGGTGGCCTTGTTCAATTTCGGATAATCGACACAGATTCTCCACTTACCATTTTTCTTTGGCACTAGCACCAAAGGAGAGACCCATTTACTGTCAGAGATGGGGTATATGAATCCTGCATCCAGTAACTTTTGCAATTCTTCCTTGACAATGTGTTTAAGGGTTGGATTCATCCTTCTTTGAGGCTTCCTAACTGGTTTACAATCTTCCTTAATGTAAATGCGATGAGTACAGACCGAAGGGTGCACTTCCTTCATCTCCTTATAGCTCCAAGTGAAGGCATCCAAATGGTTTCTCAATAAGCTACACAGTTCGTTTTCCTGAGAGGTGGATAGGGATGAGTCGATTTTCAAGGTTATTTCTAGCTGAAATCTATATTCTTAACTCAGGGAGAGGTCGGGTCAGCCACACAGAAATCAACTAAAGGATTGTCTTGGGTTTCTTTCACTAGCTCTTCTAATGGCAACATACTGGGGGGTGGATTCTGAATCAAGTTTTCAATCAGATCATCCTCTGTTTGTGGTACCCCCCCATGGCAGCTTCTACTACACACAGTGGTGCAGAATAGACTTCATCCTCATCTTCCTCCTCCAACCAGAGAGGTAGATCATGTTCTAACAGAGGTTGTGTAGGAGAGTATAGGACTAGCTGCTTGGACATATGCCCATTCTTGATTGTCATGTTCCCGGTTCAACAGCGATGTAGGCATATGCAATAGCCAACCAGGGTCTTCCCAGGATGAGAGGATACCCTATGAGCTTTTCCTTTGGCTAAAGAACTAAGAAATCAGAAGGGTACTCCCAAGAATCGATGGAGACCATTACATCTTACATAATCCCTTTAGGGGTCATGGTGGAGGGGTCTGGTAACTGCAGTACTGGTGTGGTATTTCTCAGGGAGTCCTGGAGGTTGAGCTTGAGCATAGTGTCCTTGGTCATCACATTAATGGCAGCCCCCAGATCAATCAGGGTATGGGGGATCATGGTGCCATTGATGTGGACATCAACTACTAGGCTTCCAGGGTCTAGATACTTTGAACATATTACCTGCCCCAACATCAGGTTGGACAGTTGTCCTATGACATTGATGGTTGGGGCATCTCTCTTGCACCTGCCTGGATGCCTGAAGCACTTCTCTTTAATCATCTTATTGTATATAGGCACATCCTTTATGGCTTGGAGAAGTGGTATCTTTACACATAATTGTTTCAATTCTCCCAAAAGTTCAGTTTCTTTTGGGGTAGGCTGTGTTGTTCCAGATAATCTCTCAAGAAAGGGTGGAATTGCTTTCGGTTCACTTTCCTCTTTATCTTCCTCATCCTCCTTAGGGGGAGGCTGGCTATTTGAGAGAACCTTCCCAGATCGTAGGTTAATCTCTTGAATCTCCACAGCATAGGTTGGACATGATGGTTCCCCACTATATTCTTGCTAAGCCTGTCCGTTATTCGAGTTCAGGTTCGGTTGAGCAAGCATTTGAGGTTTCCTTGGTGGTGCAGGGGGCAATGGTTGCAGTTGAGCAGGTGGTGGAGGCAAAAGAGTGGGAAGAGAGTTGTACTAGGGCCTCCACCCCTGATGAGGTGCATTCCACTGAGGTTGTGGCTGAGCATAGGGGTGAAATGAATGAGCAATTGGTTAAGCATCATATTGAGATGGATATGACCAAGGAGGAGGTGTTGACCAGGAAGGATGAGCAAGGGGACCCTAAGAAGACATGGAAGTGGCTTGATTGGGGTTTTAGTATGGCTGGGATTTCCCTTGCATTCCCTGCTAGTAAGGTCTAGGTCCATGCAACCTCCTTTGGTTTATGAATTAGAGTGGTTCAATGGCTTCTTCGGCCCCTTGGTATACAACTTTAAGTCCAAGCAAGGAATGGCACTTATTTGTAGGATGATATTCTTCACAGACTGAACACACCTATATAGAGTTCAATGGACATTCGTTCCTTGGATGCCTTCTAGTGCACCTAAGAAAAACAATGGCCAAAGCCCTCTCTACTTCCTCTTGTTTCCTTTTTATATGTAAGGTATCCATTTGCATGGCAAGAGTCTACAGCATCTCACTCTTGAAATCTTCCAGCTTGTTTCCAAATTCACCTTTGAGGGATGAACTGGAGGGGGAGGTAGTGGCCATGGGTTGACTCCCCCTACCTCTCTTTCTTGTTGCCATAGAATGGTTTCTAAAGACAGTCTTGATGTCTTCATAAGGTAGCTGGTAGATGTCTCCCCCAGCTAATAAATGGAGGAGGAGGTACTGGCCATGGGTTGACTCCCCCTACCTCTCTTTCTTGTTGCCATAGAATGGTTTCTAAAGACAGTCTTGATGTCTTCATAAGGTAGCTGGTAGATGTCTCCCCCAGCTAATAAATGGAGGGTGTCTAGAAGGTCTTCTGAAATTCCTTTGAGCAAGACCAACTTCAGAGATTCAGGGTGAAGTGTGCACCTGGCCCTTTTATAACTGAGCTGGAATCTCTCTTCATAGTCCTCCAAGGATTCATCACTTCCCATGGTCATTCAGAATATTTCTTCCTTGGTATCTTTTGACCTACAGTAGTCCTGATATTTGTTATTAAAGGCTTGCTGCATCTGAGCCCAAGTTGTGATGCTATTGCCAGGTAACCCCATGAACCAGTGCAATGTTGCATCCTTGAGAGTAGAAGGAAACAGTTTCAACTTTTTCTCATCTTCTGCATAGTCATAGGTTTGACAGATAACAGCAAACTCAAATAGGAAGGTGTCAGGATCTTCTGTAGTTAATCCATGGAAGTGAGGTAGGGCTGAAGGGATTATGTTCTTCATTTTAGTGTCCCCATTGGTCTCTGGGATGGGAAAGGTACCCTCTACTCTTTCTCCATTCCCCCTAGCATTTATGTTTTCAACCATTGTCTTAGGAGGGATGGTTTCTTCCTCTTCTTCTCCTATAGGTTCTTCAAATATTTCAGGTTCTTCTCCTACAGGATCTTCTGGATCACTACCACTGAAGAAGAGAGAAGGGTGGCTTTGTGATGTGGTGGGGGTGTTGGGTAGGAATTTTCCTAAATTATCTCTGTTCCTACAAGGCATTAAAGGGAATCTCTTTTTTTGGGTGATTTTTGTTTTTTCATTGCTTATACCTACAAAACTGAAATTGATTGAACAAACAAATTGTAACTACTAAAATGAACTTGCTAAAATGAAAATTGCAGAATGGAAATGAAAGCAAGGAAATGAATAATCTACTTTTGCTCAAATGGAAATTGTAGAATTGAAATGACTAATCTACTTTTGCTGAAATGAAAATTGCAGAATTGAAATGACTAATCTACTTTTGCTGAAATGGATATTGCAGAACTGAAATGAAAGCAAGGAAATGCAGAAATTGAAAGAAACAACTATTCTGCTTTTGCTGAAATAAACTACTTAGCAGAATGTTGCAACAGAAAACAAAAGAAAAGCAATAATCACAAAATACTTTGACGCTTCCCTGACAATGGCGCCAAAAAATGGTGAGCACCAGTATTTAGCAATAATATTTCAACTCCTGGGGCTTCCTACGTTTATCAACCCTATAGTTCGTAAAAAACTTGGAAGTGCCAATGCTATATGCACAAGTACTAGCTCTTACTGCAGGATGTCACTTGGTCAGCAGGGGCAAGATCACTAGGAGCTCAAGCCAACTTCTATGAGTTTCCAGAAGAAGCTTTTAACTGTGATGAAAGAAAGGTAACTCTACAAAGACTATTCTACTTGCATAAAGAGAAAGAAGACTGGAGTGTAAATCAAACCCTAGCAAACCCTAATTTTTCCAACTAACCCTATTTTTGCAGAAAAAGAGATGAAAACTAATGAAATGAGTACCATTGGCTACTAAAAAGGTACATTACATCTATTCAAGCCTTTCCTAGAAGAAAATGAAAAAAGAAAATCTTTTTGCGTTTTTATGTGTTTTATGTGAAATTGTTATGAATGTGATTTTGTATGTTTGTGACTGTGGCAGAGGGTTGGTGGCGATGGAGGACGGATTTGGTTTTTGCAAAGGTGTAAGAAGGTGTGGAGGGGTCCTAAGAAGCTTTTGGTAACCTTTTGAAGACTTCCCCTACAATCGGACTTTGAAAAATCACTCATAGGAAATTCTACAGGAGGCTAGAGGGGATCTACAGGATGATGTCGAGAGCTATTTTTAGAGGTTTTAAGAGTGGAAAAATCATGGGAAAGGGTAGTTGAAGACTAGATGGATGTGTTGAGGTGTCTGGGACTTAACAAGGAGGATCGGGAAAGAAAATGATGGTCGAATTTGTTCAAATGACAAAAGAAAAGCTTATGGAAAAAGTGCAGAAATTAGGGCAGATTCGTGAAGGGCTGTGAATGACCTATGAAACCTGTGAGAAATGAGATGATGCTGGTTTCTTTATTGATTTATTGTGATTTGAGGTGTGTTGTAAGAGATCTGCACATCTAAATACTAAAACTAAGCAAGAAAAGCACTAGCTACACCAAGAAAACAGAACCATATCTCTTGTTAAACTAATTTTTGACTTGGAAACATGAAGTGTTGAACAATACCCTATGAATAAAAAAATCTTGCAAATAGATTTATTATAGAGATAGGAAATAATATTGGTAAAATGAATCTGAAGTAACCCTTTAACTTTTCAAATCAAATCATCACACTAGAAATTGCAAGGAAGAAGCAAAACTATGTTTTTGGTGGCAGCAATGGTGCCTTGACCTCAAATCATGGTCCCATGAAGGGAGAAGGGAGATCATGGCCTATTGTTGGCCTTTTTGAATCTTATCCTAACACTATATTAACCTACTTTAGTAACTAAAACAAAAGCAACTACGCAAACTATCAAAAGAAACCTATTCTAAAGAAGGTAAAATGAATCTATGTCACAGAGATTAACTCATGAACTGAAGCAAAAACATATAAGTACAAAGCAAGAGGTGCTAGGTAGCTTGGGTTGGGCCCTAACCCAAGAGCTTCAGCCCTCTAAAAAAAATTAGTGTTGTCTCAGAAAATATGTCATCTCCACTATCAAAATAAAAGTCACATTACATAAACTATTCACAAAAAAAAGCTCGAAAATCAGTTGAACAAGAGCTGTACAAAAGTACAAAAATTCTACTAATGCTGGCTAAAATACCGAGACTCTAAGCCCTCCTATTTATAAAAATGGATTCCACCAACAACTCTCCTAAAATCAAGGGGCTCGACTTCCCAGAACTAAAGATAGACAACAGTTCTTCTTGACTTGCTCAGCTTCCCCTTGGATGCATCAATGTGGTTGTTTGTGCTCCGAGTTTCTGATGGAGGATTCTAGGTAGGGAGTCATAAATGAGGGGGACACCCTCCTACAAGTCCTATCCCTTGTTTTCCTTGAATATTGGCTGCCAAATGCTCATTAATCCTTTAACTTTGTCCAAATTGACCAAAAATCTGCGTAAAGCACACATTGGACTTTTTGGCATAATGACTAACCCAATTCACTCTATTGGCATAAATATAATAAAAAACATGCAATAAACTAATGATAATGGTGGATTAAGTTGAGTTAGGAGGCCAAATGAGCCCATATAATTACCCATTTCTGGGGTTCATCACTGAGCGCGGAAGTGATTCCAAAAGTGTGAAACAGAGTAGAACGCGAGGTTTCTGAAGGGAAAACCAAAAGGGTTCTACAGGTAATATCCCCCGCAGTGATGACAGCATGCATTGACTAGGACAAAGAAATCACACAGCTACGCGAGGATGACCATATAAGGATTCCGAAGGCCATTGAATGAGGGAACCTTAAACCTCGCGAACTCGAAGAAGACCGGGTACGATTGAGGAGGAAAAGCATGATGATGGGCACTGAGATCAAAAGACTGGAGAAAAGGGTCACGTAAGCATGTCTCATTCATAAACCAAGGATGATAAGGCAAGATACGGATGATCATACCACTGTGTTAGACGATTATCACTGAGAATTCATGACTCTGCTACCATGGCTAAGACCACACCTTACCAAACATAGTAACAAGGGGAGCGCACCACATGGGGTAGAACGCGCTGCGCCGGCCATTGTGAGGAAAATTAACGAGTGTCCATGGACTAGACTAGAAGGCGAATTAGAGTCTCACACTGATGGTGCGACCACCTAACTAGCTGTAGGGAGCACAGTCTCAATGCTCCAGACAGTTGAAAGAGAGTACGGGACTCTAAATGAGTCTGTTTGGGAACTGCGCGGTGAGGAAGGTGGGCGTAGAATCAGCATGGTACAAGGTTTGCGCTCACACATGGGGAGCTACGCTACCACACAGGTTAGCTGGGAATTAACCATTGACGTCACTGTTCATGATGAGATGTCCAATTTAACGCAAAAGGGAGCGAGTGACAGGCAATTAAGGCATGAATTAAGAGCTAGATTTGGGATGATCTGCTGCCAAGGATGCATTAATAACTCAGAAATGGGGGGAAAATTCAAATTCAAATTCAAAAAATGTTATAAAAGTCCCAAGGCTAGCCACGAGACAACACTTGGTTGTTTGTGATTTTATCAGTTGCAAAGTATTGAGCGCCGAGCAATCTTACCATCTTTGAGTACGCGAAAAAACCTATCTCGTGCAAACACGATGACTGCCACCAAACCAAGTTTGTAATTTGTTGAAGATACCACTGAAGAGCCCAGAGATGCGGAAGTTGTGCCAGAAGTCCCAAAACCACCGTGGACGAAGAAATATAAGAAAACTATGGGACTAGTCTAGGTGTCCACAAGAAACCCACGATTCGACAAGATATCAATGGAAGAAAAAGGCAAGGTTGTCACCATTGAATTAGACAAAGAGGAGGAGGATTTATAGGCTCTAATTAATCAAATAGACGTGCAAGAAGATGTGTAGGAGGACGTCCCACCAATGCCTTCTGCAGTGAAGATACCCACATACATCCCTCCATGGAAAGGGAAAGTTAGGGTTCCTAAAGACCTGGAGGCTATGAAGAGTGCACTCCAGATCCCATTCCTCCCTGACGGCATTACTTTTGAGGGTCTACTCCTAGGTCGAGTGCCTACCCTGAAGTTCGAAGATTGTGACCTTGTAGATAGCGAGAAGTTCCCGCACCTAGCGAAGGAGAACTTGATGAAGAAAAATTCAGAGGGGCAAGTAACCACGCACGAGCCACGAAAATGGCTGTGCAGTGTGGAGAAGGTCGGGTTACTTCATCTACGATGGATACCCCACTTTCACCGTGCACCCATCACCATTTTCATCATCAGGAAGCTATTGCGCCTGGTGCATGATGGGTATCTATGGCTGGATGAGCCTATTCCCATCACGGCGAAGCTTATTCACCAGATTTATCGACTTCCCTGTAAGGGGAAGGACCCTGTAATGATGGTGGGCAAAAGCAGCGATTTGGCTCTCATAGAAGTCATGAAAACTAAATACAAGCTGGAAAAGAAGAAGCGAGGTTATGCAATTGCGAGTATCAAGGACAAAGCTGTCTGCATAGCCACCCAGCTCCTGGCCGGCAAAGTAATGTAGAAGTTCCGCATCGATGAAGTACCAGCCCCTATGATTGCGTTGGCCAAACAGTGCGTGAAGGGGGTCCAGTTCAACTAGGTGGAGTTCCTCTGTGAGGAATTTTCGACAATTTGCAAGGAGGCCCAAGAGCAAGGTAAGACCTTCCACTATGTGTGGTTGCTCTTATCTATCTTGTTGATAGCGGGCGAACTACCGAAAGATAGCCAATTCCCGGATATCGACTAGGACATACCTAAGGCCGTGAAGTAGGCTTCACTCTAGGCCACTAAAGATGCAAAGCGGATTCATGCCACTAAGGTTTTTTGGGCGCTATTGGAGGCCAAAATTTGAATTTGGATCAATAGAAGACCATGGTTGTCTCCCACAGTGTACACCACTCTACAGAGCTTTACAGAGTTTAAAACAAACATGCACAATATTTATGTCCGGGCATGGAAGGATCTGGCAAAGGCATCATGGACAAAGCTCCCATTCGTTGCTACTGATGACGCCATCTTCATGGCATTGGAAACATGGCCTCCGGAGTGGCACGCCTTGGACTTGGCGGGAATGGAAACGATCGTAGCTCAGCAAAGGAAGAAGGACACCAAGTTGCGCATCGCACAGCTGACCGAAAAGTGGTTCCAGGAAAAAGTAGCAGCAAAGGTAGCCGCACAGCAGAAGCCGACCGATGAAGCAACAGCAACGCAGAAAACAGAAACAGCAACAATGCCAATAGACGAGGCCAAGCAAGGCAATGACATGTCCCCAAGGCAGGGAGATGAGGACATAGACCTGGCCAAAGAGCATGTGGACCTAGAAACCACCTCGCAACAGTTGAAACGGCTGCACGTCTTGAGAAACCAGTCCCCAGAAAGAAGGTTAAGGCATCAAATATGTCCATCAACCCAATCACACTTATAGAAGGTGATCTATTTGACATCGGTGAAACGGTTCATGATGTCACTAAGGATGCGCTCCAAGAGGTGCTGACGAAGCAGAAAACTATGTTGGGGGCATTAAGCACGTAGCTACAAGGACTCCAGGTGCAAACCCCACAAACAGGAATGATGGTCGCATATGTCGTAGCAAGTACATTATAGGTGGAATAGATGTTGCGCACCCAAATGACCAATACTTTTGTGTTCCCTAAGGGTGTGTTAGTAGCAGCAAACGAAGTTGACCAAGCTGTGGTGGGTAGGATTAAGGGACTAGGCTTAAACTTGGTTTCCCTTCCGCAAGAAACCCTATACCAGTTACAAGATGGGATCACAGCTGAGCTCCGCACCAGAGAAGGTCGCGCGCTACAGGTATTGAGCGAACAAAAGATCAATATGGAACAACTCAGCCGGCAACGTGATGAACTAGTTGTGCAGACTCAAGGATTGGAGCAGGTAGTAGACAATGCGTGTAGAAACATCCTAGAATTAGCCGTCCCAGTAGAGCTACCAGTAGTAGAGCAGACCCACCGATTGACGACTAGAATCCGCGAGGCAACGGAGGAAGTAATGAGGATACAACTGGACCTCAACCTTCAGATTATCGAACTACGACTAAAGGCGCAGTCTTTTATGCCCCGGGAATTTAGGGAACAATGTGCTGGCACTATTCAGAAAGGACTAGGGGAAATAGGACAGACAATACAGAACTGCACCAATATGTTGGAAGAACCCTTCGCGATCCTCACTTCATTACAAGAGGACCCCAACATACAGCACCTATAAACGGAGGCACAGGAGCTTCAAGTTCAGTATGACAGTGTGCGTGGAATGGCATAGACAGTTTTCCTAACCCAGCATCTTGCGAAGATACAATAGGCAAAGGCATTGAAGGAACGGGTGGATGTCGCGCGACAAAAATAGGCAGTCCTTAAAGCATGCGTCTAGCTTTGGATTGATGAGGCCTTCCTCATCACTGTAGAAATTGAAGGAAAGCTTGCACAGATGAAGGCAATGGATGCCTTAAGACTTGGACAAGAGAGTGTAGCAGATCCAGCAGACTGTAGATCAATGCACTACAGACCTCAGGGAAGCAAAGGAATAATTGGAGGGGCTCCGTGCCAAGATTGCCGCACTAGCAGAGTGACTCGAGACAAGTCACAATTATTGTGTTGGGGGTCTGTTGGGCATGGAATCCCCCAACAGTAATTTTTGGGGCTCAAAGCCCAAGTTTTGGTCAAATATGGTGTAGAAGTCTGCGAATTGCGAGCGCAGAGTGCGAAGTGTACAATTGAGTCATAGGGTTGTCCGCCCTAAGCATTGTAGTGTAAATTAGTGTAAAGTCAGCCCACCCATGGTTCATGGACCATTGGAGTGTATAAATAGAGCGAGGCTCTAAGTTGTAAAGGAAGTCGATGATAGGAAACATAGTAAAGGAATGGTTCGAGCTTAGAGTAAAATCTAAGTTTCTTGGGTTGTAGTGGTAGGAAGAGGCTCTACAGTTGAGTGCGCAGAGGCCAAGTAGAGTCCGCAATTGAGTGTGTGGACCCCTGCAACTGAGTTCATAGGGCGGTGTCGAGGTTGTAAGCAATATTGGAAATTGATAAAAGAGAAGTTGATTCATATTCCTGTGTATTTGCAGTGCATTATTTTCTTTATTGTTGCATTTGTTTATGTATTGCACGTACTATTATGGTTTATGAATATGTTGTAATAACAATAAATATAGCACACATAAGCTAAGTAATTGGTTAATAAGCAAGAAGCTTAGGTATTATATGAATTGTGCCCCTCGCAGGGTTGCGCGGAAGCCGCACCACAAATCGTGAAGGGATCGCAAGTGCATGCAGCGATAGGTTAGACCATGGACCTCTAGAAGCCCATCAAACATCCCAAGGGTGTGGAAACCTAGTTCTAGCACCCTCCCATATTACTTCGAGTGAGACCTCAATCCGCACTCCATGGACTATTGCTGAAAGGGCCAGTAGTACTAGGATTTGCTTGGCTAAATCACCTCTACACCTGGGTCAGGCCCCACTAAGCCAACAGAAACCATGTATTCATCCTCTACTGAGCTAAGTGAAACTAACCTCTTTTTCCTACTGTACCAGGAATGTGCAGCTGAACCAAGGTTGAATATTCCTCTAGAAGTGTTCTTCTAGTATGATGGACTCCCTGCCCAATGCGCATCTGTGAAGTCCTGAAGCTTCACTCCCTCTATCCATCTATACCACAATCCATACTGAGATGTGCCTCTTAGGTATCTCAGCACATGCTTTACTACCTTCAAAAATAGCTTGGTAGGATGAACCATAGCTTGACTCAACTAGTTCACCGCAAAGCATGAGTCTGGTCATGCGTTAACTAGATACATTAGTGAACCCACAAGCTGCCAATAAACAGTAGAAGCTACTACCTCACCTGAAGTATAATCCTCCTTCCTCTATTACCCAGCTAGAGGAGTCTGCATGGGCTTGCACTTCTCCATGTGGAAGCGCCTGAGTGTCTCATTGGCATACCTGCCTTGAGATACAAATACTTCCCCATCTTTCTACCACACTTCCATGCCTAGAAAGTGGTGCATAAGACCCATGTCTTTCATCTTGAACTCTTTTGCAAGGTCCTCCTTGCAAGACTTGATCAACTAATCATCACCTGTCAAAATCAGATCATCCACATAAAGAACAATGATCAATGGCTTACCTTCTACCATGATGTGGTAAAGGTTCGCATTTGCTTCACTCTTGGTGAAGCCCAACCCAGTGAAATAGTTGTTGATCCTGGTGTACCAAGCACGAGGTGCTTTCTTCAGCCCATACAAAGCCCTCTTGAGTCAGCACACATGCGACTCACAATCGAAGGTCTCAAAACCTTCTGGTTGCTCAATGTACACCTCTTCCTCAATCTTCCCATTGAAGAACACGGTCTTCACATCCATATGATGGATCTTCCAACCCATCTGAGCTGATAGTGCCAACATCGATCTGATAGATGAGTACTTTGCTACAGGAGCAAAGGTCTCATCGTAGTCGATCCCCTCGACCTGTGAGAAGCCACAGGCAACAAACCTTACCTTATGTTTCTCAACACTGCCATCGACTGCCTACTTTACCTTATAAAGCCATCTAGAACTCACCATTGACTTGTCCTAAGGTCTTGGGACAACATCCCACACACTGTTCTGAATGATAGAGTTGTACTCCTCTACCATTGCATCAACCCAGACTAGTTATTGCACTGCCTCCTCGAATGAAGAAGGTTCAGAGTATACACACTCCCCAACTAGGGCCATGTAACCAGTGTACCGCTCAGGTGACCTACTCTCTCTACACTGAGAAGTTGGCTGTCCCACATTCTCTCGCGCATCCATCATCAACCTGTCAGCTTCCTTTGAGTGTTTCCGCCCATCTTTGGAAGACTCAGCATGAGTGGATGTCTCCACTCCCAGATCCTCTGCATGCAGCTTCTTCGCATCAATTTGAGGCTCCTCCTCCTTAGGAAATGAAATTTCCTCCTCTGCATGCAACTTGAGCTCCCTCTCAAATGATACTCGCATGGCTTTCTGCTCATCTAACTTCAGATCTATGCGTACCACTATCCTCTGACTGGTAACCAGGTACAGCCGATAGTTGTGGGGTGTATCAGTGCACCCCACAAGTATCCCCAACTCAGTTATTGGATCTAGCTTCTTCCAGGCATCTTTTGTCACATGGAAATAAACCGATGATCCGAAGATCCTAAAGTGACTCACACCTAGTCGCTTCCCAGAAAATGCCTCCATAGGTGTCTTCATCCCCAGTATACAGTGCAGGCTTCTGTTCTGCAAGTATACTATTGTATTGCATGCCTCAGCCCACAAATGAAGTGGTAGGCTTTGGTCATGAAACATCGCTCGAGCTACTCCCAAAATTGATCTTTTCTTCCTTTCAGCCACCCCATTCTGCTGTGGGTTATGGGGTGCCATAAACTCCCGTTTAATTCCTTCTGCAGTGCAGAAGTCCTTAAACTATTGGGAGACATACTCTCCACCATTGTCACTATGCAAGGCTTCTATTTTCTTTCCAGATTCTTTCTCTGCCAAGGCTTTAAACTCACAAAACCTCAAGAAGGTCTGATCCTTCTTTTGCATAAAGTATATCCAACATCTACGAGAAAAGTCATCAATAAAAATAACATAGTACCTTTCTTTAGCGATGGAGGTTGTAGAGAATGGTCCACAAAAATCTGTGTGAACTCACTCCAGGATTGCTCCAGCGCTACTTTCTCGATCCTGAAAGGAAGATTTCACATACTTACCCAAGGTACAACCTTTGCATGTATCCATTTGCTCCAGTTTTCCCTTGGGAAGTCCGGTAGGAATCTGCTGCATGATCTTCAAGGCCCCATGGTGCAAGTGGCCCAATATTCTATGCCATGGCTTGCCAACATCTTGGCTTTGCACTACCTCTACTTTGGAACTCAATGCAGCATAGTCATTTACCTCTAGCTTATAGAGATTCTTAACTCGAATCCCAATCCTCTTGGTTTGTCCAGTACAAATATGCCTCAAGAATACCTTTCCTTTACTAAAGACTACATCATAGCCTTTATCTTCTAGCATAGCAACAGACACAAGATTATTCTTCACACCCGATACATACTTTACATCAATCAGGGTGAGAGGAGCTCCATGCTCCCTCTGAAACACAACCGTACCTTCACCTGAAACACGGTACTCTCCATCATCACCCATCTCGATCTACATCTTGAGATCCTTCTCCTCCAGGGTACTAAAAAGATTCTTGTCGTTAGACATGTGGAAAGAGGCTCCACTGTCAAGGTACCAAACACATCCCACCATGGATGAAACCATGCATGCGATGAGAGAGAAATCCAACTCAAACTGTGAGCCTAGTGCCTCTCCGTCTGATCCCCTCGAGGATCCCTTCTTGGATTTCTTCTCTGGACAATTCGTAGCATAATGGCCCACCTCATGATAATGAAAGCATCACACTTTCGATCTGTCAAACTTCTTCCCACCAAGAGAAGAACTGGATTTGGGATGGGATGTCTTCCCTTTCCCTTTCCTCACCTTCCTGCATCATATCTGACCAAAGTCGTTTCCAATCTCATAGTTTCTCTCTTCCATTAACAAAGTCTTGGTAGCTATGCCAGCTCTTAGGAAGACCAAGAAGAGCAAGACTCACCATGTCATCATCGGCTGTCGTGATCCCTACACTTCCAATCTCATCCCTGCAGGTGGTGAGCTTGTTCAAATATGTAGAGATCGTGTCACCCTTTTCACACTTGATTTTTCAAAGCTTGTCTTTTAGTGACAAATTCATTTGATTGTTGTTGTTCTGATATAGATCTTTCAATGTTTTCCACATCGAAAATAGTGTCTCCTTCCCATGGAGGCTCGAGACAATGTGGTCTCAAACTCCCTCCAGGAGGATTCTCTTTGCTCTAGCCACACATCTCTTCCATTCTGCCAATTCTGCAGCATTAGCTGCTTCTCTCTTGGGGATTTCTTAATCAATGAAGTCTTTTAGACCATTGTCCTCTAATACTGCTTCCATGCAATCCTTCCAGTCTATATACTTCAAGCTACCATCAAGAGCATACTCAAGTCTTAAATCGTTGAACACCATTAGGGAAATTTGAATGTGATAAGAATTTGAATTCTATAATTAGGAACTGAAACTTCAAACTTCTCCCTTATTTGTATACGGTTCTTCACTTTGATCACCTTCACTATGATACCATGTAGAAATTTCCCACTGTAGATCAATAGATTATGTGATATACTAAAGCAAAATACAAGATCTACTTCTACAACAAACTTGTGGAAGCTTAATCGATTATGAGCAAGATCAAATAAAACACATATAGCAAATGAAGAGAAATCAATCACACATGAACATAGAAGAATACTCTGGGGAAAGCCTCAGCTAAAAATCCTAATCTCTGTATTATCATACAAGTGGAAATATGTGCAGATTACACAAAGAATCAGCTCACAAGTTATCCTGCTCTTAGTACAACCGAACAATACAGCACACAGACTGAACAGACACAACATATTCCTTCCCTCAGCCCTCCAAGCATCCTATTTCCTTGCGCAGTTTTCCTTGGGGTCCAATGCCGCCACCTATGTGAATTGGCCTCATCACACACTCATCAAACCCAAAAGTAACTGTGCATTCTCCAAGAATGAATTCCTTCTGCATGCAAGATATATCCTCCATGGAATATTCCTGCAATTGTTATTACACTATCCCATCATCTGATCTCAACTGGGTCTCTTTATGAACTAACATGCATGAGTTATTTATGAGAGAATATTCAATTATCTGAAGTGCAGTAGTTGCATGCATGCATGCATTAACTAACTGAACTCACAATTAGTTCAACAAACTATTTGAACTAATCTAACTGGACTTAACTCAGTTAATTGAGCTAACTAATTACACTCAAGTACAACATCCCTATCTCCTTAATCAAGGGAGAACTTCCTCAATCAATGGAGAAACTGTTGCATGTCTTCACATAGATTTCATGTTTGATTTTCTACAACTAATTAACTCAATATGAATTAATTAATTATTTTACAAACAACTGCTAAGATCAAATTCGAATTTTAAATCTTAATTTTAGTTTAGGGACTAACTAAAATCAGAATGTATCCTGAAATGCTATTTATAGCAGTGCTATTTTTAGTATTTCTTGTTGCTATTTTCAACAGGGAAGGGACCAAGTTGTGTCATAGTTTACCAATGTTTTTCATACCTTTCGCACGAAGTTGGGTATCAAGGATTCCAACAAAAATTTGGTACTCTAGTAGCATGGTTGTCTACATAGGTACATCTAGGACAAGAATGAGTTCTTGGACATCTCCTAGCTCAGCACGATGTACCAATACGTTGTCAATATTGAGAAAAATTCTAACCAAAAGAAGTGAGACTTTGGATCAACAAATCGGAAGCAAGGGAAAGGTGTCTCCATACCACAGAGTAAAGGAAAAAGCCATGTTGGATTGACCTAGGACAACCCATTGAAGCCGCAAGAAAACAACAACACCACGCAGACAAAGAAGGACATGGGAAAATGGTGTGAGTTCCATTATAGCTCCACTCACAACACAAGTGAGTGTTAGTCCAAGCAGTCACGGGTGGACGAGTTAAAGGCTTCTGAATCAAACACATGTTTTGAATCTGAGTAAAAACCTGACAAGGGGAATGAAAAGGGGACTTGATGCAAAGCCTAGTGCCACCATGGCCACCACCAAGATCTAGAAGAATGAGTCTGAAATCTAGAGGAGAGGAAACACGTCTTCCACTCACAGATGTAAATGAAGTATTCTTCACTGTAGTTCACTGTCAATAGCGAGAGCTAGAAGAACCTCATTTCAACAGAAGTCATGAAGTAGTTGGGCCTACTGAATACAACACATCCATAACCATACACCATTAAGTGGCTTCACCAAGGATGATATCTATTAGGGTCCAACCCTAACCCCCTTATCTATGTAATAGGGTTGAGTCATAGTTATAGTTAGATAAAGAATCAATAAATCCCATATTAATAATTGTAAGTGGTTGACCCGCATTTAAAGAAAGGGACCATATTTAGTTGCAAATGGGCCATGGTATTAGATAGATGGTATTAATAGAACCATGGTACTGACCCATGGTATTGCATGTTTGAATCCTATATAAAGGATAGAGACTCCCCATTGAGGAGCATCGTGTCTTATTCTATAATCGAGCACTGCTCTATTTGAGGTTGCCCCCTCGAAGAGGCAAGTGAAAATTGCTTTCATCTCTGAATAATAAAATACATGTTGTTATTTCTCATTTTTTTCTGTGTTATGGGTTGTATTTCTTCGCATATTTGGTATCATGTCATCTTCTCGCAGGTCAAGAGCATAACGAGTGGCATCAGAGTGCTTTCCAGGGCCAGTGGTATCTCCATTTGTAGGAAAACAAAATTTGGCTAGAGACGTGTTCTTGCATCTTTAAACCACTGGATCTATCGTTGAGCACATAAACCTGCAGATTTGGGGAGGCACACATGCAAGAAATACAAGAGGTAGTCACACTTGTTGGACTCCCATATAACCCCTGTGGGTACCCCTTCGAGTAGTAGCGCATTAGACAGAACCATGCACAGACTATCTTCTACGTACCCTCTAGGTATATCAAAAGCACCCTAGGCTCACCTGAAACCTCTCCATAGATAAACCGTTAGCCGTCTTGCTGGTACAGTACACCGAGAACAACACTCAGGGAGATTACTCGCACATACGATAGGGTAGTCGAGTAGTATAGCTAAGGGTATGGTTGATCCTCCTTAGTTAGTGCCCTGGAAGATTGGGTAGAGTACTATTGTTGGACACTTATGTATATTGCGATTTGTAGCGTCTAACACTCCTTGAGACCATAGTTCCCTTATCTCTCTGAAGATCTCACATCATCTTCTTTGCCAGTTGAGATCTAGCAAATTGGGTTATGTGCCGCTGCAACAATCAGATCCACCAGAATACCATTCAAATCTAGCAGAGGGGGTTTGGTCACTGCCGCATTACTAATCACACTCTGTAGTTGAGGGTTTTGCAGACAAATCTAACCATTTGTGTAGGGAGGCTTGTGGCTCCTATACCTTGGGGTGATTCTCGCAGGACATTGGGCAGGATTAACTTTTCTGGGAATTTGCTATTGCAGTATTCATAAGCGGAGAGTAAAACTCCTTTCGGAGTAAAAAAAAGACTTAGCCATATGAATCAGGACGACGAGCTGAGCAAGGTGGTACCATTCACTTGTCAGCTTCAATTTTCAAGCAATCTCAAATTTTTTCACAGTGATGACTAGATCTGTGTATGGTAGAAACCAAATCTCAAGCCATGGCCTATGAGAAGATGTAATCCCTTGAAAATAGGTTGGACAAATTAGCAAGGCTGATCCAGACATTGAATGACACATTCACAAAGGGAAAGTTGGCGGCACAATCAGAGGCATATTCTTTTAATGAATATCATGAAGAAGAATCTAGTCATTCTCTTCATTTCCATGGAAACCACCAACATTCCCTCCCTCGACCACCCAAGCTGGACATGTACAAATTTGATGGCTCTAATCTAGAAATATGGCTATCACAAATGGACCAATATTACACGCTGAATCACATCAGAGATGATGATACTAAGTTACGTGTGGGAGGCATTTATTTGGACCAAGAAATATGGCAATGGTGGTAGTGGAATAAAAAATGCTATGCAAGGCAAATTACTTGGCAGACGTTCTCAAAATCCCTTTGTGAACGCTTTGAACGTGAATCCAATTTTTTGGGTCATCTTACTAAGCTAAGAGAAACAAGCATAGGACATGACTATATTACAGCCTTTGAGAAATTAACCTTCCGTGCAAAAGGTCTGGTAGATGAATTCTACCTGGAATGTTTTATGAGTGGTCTTAAAGATGCCATCCAAGCTCACGTCCGGATGCACCACCCCCCCACATGGTTGGAATCTTTCACAACGGCTCGCGAAGTGGAATGCACGTCAGTGGCCCAGTCTCCTTGTCCAAATTTCATAGCCAAGGGACACCCCACCCAGGCTCCGGGCACTACCCAAACACTTAAGGTTCAAAAGGTGTCACCAGCAGAAATGGTGAAAAGAAGAAAGCAAGGATTGTGTTACTACTATGATAACAAATACTCCCCAGGGCATAAATGCAAGGAACCCAAATTCTTTCATACTGATGCTATTGATCACAGTTCATCTGAGGAAGCCCCATCCTTTAAGGGACCAGAGGAGGAAGATGAGGACAACCAGCAGGACAATGAGCTCCCAGCTACAATATAAGAACCAATTATCTTGCTCCATGCTTTGGCAGACATTTCTTCTCCCCAAAGTCTCAAAATCATAGGTTTTATTAAAAATCACCCTATAGTAGTCTTGATTGATAGTGGCAGCACACATAACTTTATCCATCAGAGAGTTGCAGAAGCTATGCATTGTTTTGTCAGAGCAGTCTCTAATTTCTAAGTATAGATTGCTGATGGTGGGACAGTGAAATGTGACGGCCGTTGTGAAAATAGCAAACTTCAGATTGGAGATTAACACCTAAAGACCCGCATGTTTTCCATCAACATGGGTGGGTGTGGTATTGTCTTGGGTGTTGAATGGCTCTGCATACTGAGCCCAATCACAATGGATTCCAGGAGTTATATATGAGCTTTAAGCAGCATCACCACACGCATACCCTTTGTGGACTCCAAGTAGGTACTCCTTCTATCACTAACTCGCATTGGATGGAAAAGTTGTTAAAAAAGGGCCACCATGGAGTTATCACCCAATTTAATTCCATTCAAGCCTTCAAGCCCCCTACTCTTCATATTCATCATGAGATGCAATGGGTCTTAAAAAGCCATCTGCAAGTCTTTGACAAACCTCATGAGCTTCCACCATTGAGAGGGGAACATGATAATAGCATTACTTTGGTCCCGAGGGCACAACCATCGAATGTGCACCCATATAGATACCATTTCGCGCAAAAGAATGAAATTGAAAAAAATCATCAAGGAACTCATGGAAGCTGGTGTCATTCGTCCTAGCATTAGTCCTTATTCATTGCCTGTGGTCATGGTACTCAGGAAAGATGGGGAATGGTGTATGTGTCCAATCTTCAGGGATCTCAACAAGCTGACGTTCAAAGATAAATTCCCCATCCCGGTTGTTGATGCTTTGCTGCATGAACTGAATGGGGCTCAATTCTTTACTAAGCTAGACCTTCGCTCAGGCTATCACAAAATTCACATGAAAGAAGTAGCCATTTCGAAGACTGATTCCTGAACTCATGAAGGCCATTATGAATTCCTGGTCATGCCATTTGGTATCTGTAATGCCCCATCCACTTTTTAGAGCCTCATGAATCACCTGCTCAAACCATATCTCAGAAAATTTGTCCTTGTTTTCTTTGATGACATTCTCATCTATAGCCTCACCTGGGAAAAACATCTTCAACATGTAGACCTGCTCTTGTAATTGCTTGGGAAGCATAAATTATTTGTCAAATTGTACAAGTCCTCTTTTGGCATGAAAGAAGTCGAGTATTTGGGCCACATTGTGTGGCATGAAGGTGTTAGGGTGGATCCCAAAAAGATCTAGGCAATGTAGGATTGGCCCCAACCAAAGACCTTGAAGAGTTTGAGAGGATTCTTGGGTCTCACTGGCTACTATCGCAAATTTCTCTGCAGTTATGGTCGCACTACTATACCCCTTACTCAACTTCTCAAGAAAAATTTATTCCTCTGGAATGATGAAGCGCAACAGGCATTTATAGCTCTCAAACATGCCATGTGTTCCACTCCTGTATTGGTACTACCCGACTTCACCAAATCTTTTGTGATTGAATGTGATTCTTTGGGTACAAGTATTGGGGCTGTCTCAATGCAGGAAGGTCGACCATTTGCCTTCACTAGCGAACAAATAAGTGGGAAAAATATGGGACAATCTACCTATGAGAAGGAGATGATGGCCATCTTAGATTCAGTGGATACCTGGTGACCATATTTATTAGGGCGGTGGTTCCAAATCTGCACATACCATCAAAGCCTTAAATATTTTTTGGAGCAATGCCTATCCTCGCCACAACAAAATAAATGGCTAGCCAAAATTTTGGGATATGATTATGAGATAATTTACAAGAAAGGGCGCGAAAATGTCATAACAAATGCTTTATCATGCTAATTTGAGGAGGACAGCACCCTGCTAGCAATCTCTCTTCTCATTCCATAGTGGATTGAAGAAGCTCACAAGGAATGGTTTTCACATCCTTTGCTCTCCCAACTCATTCGTAACTTGCAATCAGATCCAAATTCCACAACGAACTACTCTTGAAAAGATGAGATTCCTCGCTACAAGGACAAAGTAGTGATATCACCAACATCCACCCTCAAAAGGCGTATTTTGGCAGAGTTGCACTCATCTCCCACTTCAGGCCATTCCGGCTTTCAAAAGACTTATGATCACGCTCGTCATTCCTTATTTTGGATAGGCATGAAAAAGGACATTCTTACTTTGTAGCAGAATGTGATGTGTGTTAGCGCCACAAAGGTGAAATAGTCAAAGTCCCCAAGAACTTTACAACCATTGCCCATACCTGCCTCAATCTGGACGAATGTTTCTATGGATTTCATTACCGGTCTTCCGAAGTCAGGCAACAAGTCAATCATCATGGTGGTTGTGGAAAAACTATCTAAGTATTCTCATTTTTGCACCCTACCCCACCCTTTTGCACCCACTTTGGTGGCTCAATATTTCATGGACCAGATCTTCAAATTGCATGGCATGCCCACTTCCATTGTGTCTGATCGTGACCCGATCTTCACCAGTAACTTTTGGAAGGAAATTGTCAAGCTACAAGGCACCCAACTCCAACTCAATACTTCCTATCATCCCCAAACTGATGGACAAACTGAAGTAGTCAACAAATGTCTGGAGACCTACCTCAGGTGTTTCACTTCAGAAAAGCAACATCTATGGGTACAGTGGTTACTTCTAGCCGAATGGTGGTTTAATACTAACTATCATGTCTCCACTAAGATGACTCCATATGAAGAAGTTTATGGTCAACTCCCCCCTTCACCTACGTCTTATATCCTTGGATGCTCTAACTTACAAGCAATGGATCAAGTCCTACAGAACCATACAACCATGCTCGCCCACCTTAAAGATAATCTCAATGAATCTCATAATCGCATGAAGCAACAGGCACACCAACGTCATTAAGAGCGCACATTTCAAGAAGAGGATTAATTATTCCTGAGGCTACAACCATACAAGAAAACATCACTCAAAGACAAGGGTCGTCAGAAATTATCTCCAAAATTCTATGAACCTTATCAAATACTTCAACGCATTGGAGAAGTAGCCTACAAGCTAGCCTTGCCACCCACTACAAAAATCCATCCCGTCTTCCATGTCTCATGCCTCAAGAAAGTGGTAGGGAACAATTGGAGAATTCAAACAAGTCTACTGGAATTGGATGAAGAAGGTTCAATCTGGCTCCAACCTGAACAGGTTCTTGACATGCGAGAACGATATCTGCGCAGCTACACGATCAAGGAAGTCCTCGTCAAGTGGAAAGACACCTCTCCAGAAGATGCAACTTGGGAGCTAGCCAATATTCTTTAGCAGTTTCCATAGCTTCGGCCTTGAGGACAAGGTTGTTTTTATGGGGGAGGGCATGTTAGGTTCCAACCCTAACCCCCTTATTTATGTAATAGGATCGAGTCATAATTATAGTTAGTTAAAGAGTCAATAAATACCATATTAATAATTGTAAGTGGTTGACCTGCATTTAAAGAAAGGGATCACAGTTAGTTGCAAATGGGCCATGGTATTAGATAGATGGTATTAATAAAACCATGGTACTGACCCATGGTATTGCATGTATGAATCCTATATAAAGGATAGAGACTCCCCATTGAGGAGCATCATGTCTTATTCTGTAATCGAGCACTGCTCTATTGGAGGTTTCCCCCTCGAAGAGGCAAGTGAACATTTCTTTCATCTCTAAATAATAAAATACATGTTGCTATTTCTCATTTTTTTCTATGTTATAGGTTGTATTTCTTCACATATTTAGTATCCTGGCATCTTCCCGCAGGTCAAGAGCATAACAATATCTCTGCATACCAGCACTAATGCCTTCCTTATAGCATCAAGCCCTTCATGGATGAGGTATTGTGTGATGTTGCTCCTCTTGAACTTTGTGATGTCTTATTAGGACAAACATACTTGTGGAAGCGGCATGTTCTATATGAGTCTAGGCCTCGCTCTGTGATTATTAATTAGCGAAATATTTCATACAAGATACAGGAGGTAGCCCCACCTACCACCATCTCTTTGATCCCTGCAAAGCAATGTAGTAAGATCATTTCACAAACCAAGAAATTTTTTTTCCTTATGATTCTCCCTCGGCGAAAGAAGAATATTGTGGCCACGTATTTCAGACAGGGCTCCTCTGCACAATAGTAGAATATGGAAAGGTTCATGGAGGAGTACAAGGACATTTTCACCTCACCTACGAGGGTACTTCTGCACTTTCAAGTCAATCACTCTAACGATCTGACCCCGGGATAGAAGCATCATCTCTTCTCTGTACCAGTGCTCACATTACCAGACTTGCGCAACCATTTGAGATTGAGAGAGATGCCTCTAACTAAGCTATTGGTGCAGTTCTTACTTAGCATGGGGCATCCAGTGGCTTACCATAGTGAGAGACTTTCAGACACCGTCTGAAAGTATCCCACTTATGAAAAAGAAATGTATTTCATTGTGGAGGCCTACCGTCAATGTACATTACATTGTGGGGAAGGAAACGTTCATCCACATAGACCATCGACCCTTGCAGTTCATACAGACATGGGAAATTGCAGAACGATCGCCATCAGAAATGGTCCACATACTTACAACAACCATTGAACATTAAGTACGAGAAGGGCACCACCAATAATGTTGCAAAGTACCTCAGATGACCACTAGTCACGGTGCTAATCATTATGCTTGACACACATGGGCACGAGAATTCAGGGTGGTCGCATATTTACAAGAGTGATCTAGAATTCGGAAATACATAACAGACACCCCTAAAATGTAAACAAGTTCCAAATTTTCACCTCCAAGATGCACTATTATGCCACCTGGGACACATCTACATTCCTTCAAGTGAGTGTGCCAAGATGATTTGGGAGGCACACTACAGTCAAGTCGCTAGACATTTCAGAGTAGAGAAAATAGTGGCAGTACTGCAAAAGTATTTTTATTGGTTGAATCATCCTCAGGATGTTGGGAAGTACATTAGATCCTACACTGTCTGCACCATTGCCAAACCAACCATCAAGAAGTAAGTCCTATATAATCCTCTACCTACTCCTAGTCGACCTTGGGAATCCGTTTCCATGGATTACATGTCGAGCCTTCCTTCAACTAAGCATAGCAACGATTTTGTTTTCGTGGTCATCGACAAATTCTCTAAGATGGTCATTATGGCGGCCTACAAGAAGAATATCACAGCAGAGGTCACTGCTAAGCTCTTTTTTGAGTGAGTGTCGGTATACTTTGGGATTCCACAGTCCATTGTCTCAAATTGGGACAATAGATTCCTAAGTTCATTTTGGTCAAATCTCTAGTCAATGTTGGATACCAAACTTACTAAGTCCATGTCTTTGCACCCCCAAACTGATGGCCAAACAGAGGTCGTCAATAGGACGATCGTACACATTCTGCGCATGTACAACTCAAAGCATCCATGCACATGGGATGACGGTCTCCCCTATGTCTAGCACAACTACAACATATCTCTTCATAACTCAATGGGCCACAACTTCTTTCAAGTAGAGCTGGGATTTTAGCTATTATGTCCCATTGAAGTGGCCATACCATTTGCAACTACTTAGGCAGATTCATCTCACATCTAGTCCGAAGCCGACAAGACTAACATCTTCATTGAGCACATTCAACACATTTTCCAATATGTCCATGTTATATTGGGCAGAGCCAATGCTAAGTACAACTAATGCCATGATCAACATCAGGTGTCGGATAAGTTCGAGGTGGGCGACAAAGTTTGGCTACATTTGCAGAAGGAGCGTCTCGCTAAACCCCACCAAAGCTTTGCCCGCTCTGATATGGGCCATACACCATCATCAAGTTTATAGGGGACAATGCCTTCAAGCTCAGCATTCCACTTTTCCTTGGTTTGCACCGAGTGTTAATGTAGAATGCCTTCGGACATACTTTCCACCATTGTTTGACATATCTGACATTGCAGAACAACTCACATCAACAAAGCTAAACTCAGATTGCATGGAAGAGGCCACAACTGATTAGATCATGACACGCAAATCAAAAACATTCTCCAACATAGGATCCAACTATATCAAGTGGTCAAAGCAGGCCAACTCCTTCACAAGGGACCAGGTTCAACAGAAATTTCCTCAACTCATAGAGGCTCTGCACATAATAGGTACCATTACTTCCTAAGGAGGGAGGACTGATCTAGGTGGATATTGGTGGCCACCCACCTATTCCACCTAGATCTTTGATTGGTTTCATCTGTTTCATTGTTTATTGTAGCATTTACTATTTTTAGCAGTTTTTCGAGTCTTGGACTTCCACAACAGTTTTGACCCTCTAAATGAATTTTTTTTGAGGTCCGCCTATGGGTTTGTAGCAAATCCTATAGTACTTAAAGAGATATTTCCACCAAGGTATCGTATGCTCCAAACGGAGATAATATGACCAAGTTACGACCCCAAAAATTTGGCTGTCGTTGGGGCCCATAAACTCTTGGTTTTCCATCTCCTAGGGTTAGGGTTTTGGTTGTTTAGGGTTTTTCCTTATTGTTCAGTAATAAACAGGCCCTTGAGCCTCATCGTACCATAGTTCAAAGGCATTTAGACGCTACATCTCTTCTTAGAGATAAGCTACCATCATTTGAGTTAGTTTATTTCCATTTTGTTTGTATGCATATTTCAATATTTGATATTAATGAAATGAAGTGCCAATTTTACTACATGTCTATATTTATAGTCTGTAATTTGTTGTGTTCCTATTTAAGTTAAGATCATTTCACAATCAAAAGATTTTATATATAATTAATTTAATTTAATTTAACTTTTTTAATTAAATTGAAAACAAAAAATGACATAACTACTTTTGAGATAAATTATTTTGTCTAAAATAGACATACCTATTAAAGTAATAAGCAAAGTTTTTGTTTTAGACTTGTCTCAATTCTTTATTATCTCGATTGCATATTTTAAAATCAAATGAGCATAGACACATACCTATTGAATGCTCAGAATTTACAATCTAAATACAAAATTAAATATCAAAATTTACAATATAAATAAGAATAAAATAGACATGTTCTTTAAATACAATTTAAGTGAGCCTAATAATTATGAATATTTGTTTTCTCTTAATAAGTTTAATAATCAAATACCAGTTAAAAAAATGGTATACACCAATTTAATGGTTACCAAGGTTAAAAGCTATATTTTCTACAGGTTTAGGGTTAGACCTCATATATGTTGAAATGTTCATCATCCCTTTAGATTTTATCTGGGATCTCTCGTTCAAATGATGTAGGGATGAACATTCAATCATTAAACTCGCGGAACCTTGTATGCCATGGATTTAGCTGTTGGGGAATTTTTCATGTAAAATCCCAAGAAAACAACAATAAAAATTTCACACAGAGACAATGCTCTGTTTTCTCACAGGGTCTTTTAACACAGCGGAAGCATAAGAGAAATTCTGAGCACAGAGGACAGAGTTTATACACACACCAAAGGATTTCTATAAAATAAAATGCAGTTACATATTTTAAACTTCCTCTCTCACAGAGGGATTCACCAAAAATTACCACGCACTACTATGCAGAAATTACATATATGTATTTTTACTCACGCTGCTGCGTGACTCCAAAATGCATATCCAGAACATTGCTTGCGCACTGTTTTGCTTTTCATTTCTCTCTTACATTTTCCAAAAAAAATTACATTCATATATGACAACCAGAGAGAGGACTTACATCGCCATACTTTCGTAAAAGGAAGACGGTAAGAATTAAATGATTTACTGATATTTGTCTATGCCCATACTCCCGCTCAGGAAAAATTAAAGCTTCAAAAAAAACTTACCAACCACAGTAAATAGCATTTACTGTTTACTGAGATAAACGGCGGTAGGAAACCTTTCGCTTCACGTCAAAATTATTTCCCAGGCTTTTACTTCATCCATTATCCAATATGCTTTTGGAACTCTATCGGGTCGGGACTTCATCCCATGACACAACAATGTGCACCCATGGTTTCCCCCGATTCCGAAATCCCGATCACACATGCCCCGATACCTCCGATATATATATATTACAATATATGCCTGAAATTCATAAAAACATAAAACAACCCACTGGCGGACCCGAAATAATATTAAGCAAAGTGTTGAATACCAATCGGGTCCAGGATATCGGGCATAACATATCGCATGAAAAAAGAAGGCTGCCCACTTGGTTTCCCCGATTGCGAAATATTTGTGGACCCGATAATCTATTAAAATGGATTAATACCATCGTCGGGTCCGGGTTATCGGCGATTGCGCATCGCTAATAATAAAAACTCCACTTCCATTTCGTCGATGCGATATCAGCAGTTTAGTCATTGCTCAATCGTTGAACTGCCTGTGTCGTTGACTGCTTATCGCTGAAGTCACTGGGCTGAATTGCTGGGGTTGCTGGGATCGCTGCATGCTGAAACACTCACGCACAGTTGGAATTACGATTTTCAACACTCCCCTTTAATTTCAACTGCTGGGCATTCAAACATACCCAAACATTTTCTCAAAAATTCAAAGCTTTTCTGATCTAGTGGCTTTGTCAAAATGTCTGCTACCTGTTCTTGAGTCCTGCAATGTTCTAGGACAATTTCTCCATTGTTCACCAATTCTCTGATGTAGTGAAACCTTGTATCAATGTGTTTTGTTCTCTTATGAAACACTGAATTCTTTGACAATGCAATAGCTGAGCTATTGTCACAAAAAATTACTGTCGCTTTTCCCTGCTCTTGGCCTAAGCTCCTCAACATCCTTCTCATCCAAACTGCTTGACATGCTGCTGCTGTAGCTGCCACATATTCAGCCTCTGCTGTAGACAATGCTACAATGGACTGCTTCTTAGAAGCCCATGAAATGGCTCCTGAACCCATATGGAAAACATAACCGGAAGTGCTCTTCCGATCATCAACACTTCCAGCCCAATCACTATCTGCGTATCCAACCAAATCTGAATGTTCTGAGAAATTATATAAAATTCCAAACATTTTGGTACCTTTGATATACCTCAAAATTCTTTTTGCTGCCTGCCAATGTGCCTCCTTTGGCCTCTCCATGAATCTGGAAATTAA